>VUYV01000078.1:153837-381678 GCA_008711295.1 Anarhynchus alexandrinus | reverse complement strand
GTGCTCAAGGCAGGCTGGAAAACCTGTTGCAAAAGGAGGTGCAGCTGCTTAAAAACTGGTGCAGCTCATTTTTCTCTGGCTTCAGCCCACTTCACACACCTGCATACTGCAGATACTGTAGTCTTCAGTTCCTCCCAGTTTGGGTGAATCCTCACTGATGGCTCATTAGACCAATTTTACATCCCAAACATTGCAGAGGCACTGCAGACCTCTCTCTTCCATTTGCCCAAAACCTTCACTGGTTTACATTTGTTTGAAAATTAGGCTAAAATTCAAAGAGAACAATCCATGCTGGACATGCTGCAGAGCGTGGTACCCCAAACTCAGAGATGGTGGCGTCAAAAGTGGGCGCAAGGAGAAAGTGGTCCAGGTGCTGCCCTGGCTCCCCACATCATCCGCTCGTCACCTTGATGGTGACATGGTTCATGAGCGAGGATGTCTCATGTAACCTTTCAGACCAGCCTTGTGTCTCCACTGCAGCAGTGGGAAGCCAGGAACAGACCTGATTATTGTCTAGAGGGGTGCCAGGGCTGCTTTTGGGGCTCCTGGTTCCTCAACCGGTGGGAAGGGCTCCATCCTTCCTCCTGTGCCACCTCAGCTGCAGTGTCCCCATGCCCAGGACAATGCTATTTGACGGATCCTGTCCTGTTGCTCAGCCCTCCCGCTCACTGCCGGGTCCAGCAAAAAGAATGGATAAATGAATAGGTCTGNGGAACAGTGTTCCCCGGGGGACTGCCTGGAGTTTGTGGGGAGCCCTTGGCTGGCTGGAAAAAAAACAGAGGGATAGACTATTTCTCAGGGCTGCAATTACTCACGGGAGGTGTTGAAATGAGATGATGAATGTTAATGCTTTGACTAGCTGGGAAATGGCAACCTCTCAATGTAAATGCGGGTCTATTAAAGAGGGAAGTCACCCTTCGGGGACTGCGGCAGGGGAGGTGGGGGAGAAGAAAGGGAGCTGAACTTTCAAAGCGGGAGGTTGAGCTGTGGCCTGTATTTTCTTCTCTACCGACACTGCAGTGCTTATTTGCTGCTGGGGCTTATTAATTTTTCACTTATGCCACGCTAAAAATAGTTAATTATTGAAAATGCATATCCGTCTGATGGTGAAAGGCTGTCTCTTCCAAACAGGTGACTGGTTCAGATAACCCCAGAAGGCACTTCTGGGTCTTCTAGACCCTTGATCAAAATTTCTTTTTTAATTTGAAAAGAACAGAGGTGATTAAAACTGAAAATGATGGTGAGTCTAATGAAAGCTTCCTCCCTCCTTCCCCAAGAGCTGGTGTAATGGGATGAGGTTTCTTTCTTTTCTTTTTTTCTTCCTTTCTTTATTTCATTCTTTCTTTCTCTTTTCTTTTTCCCCAAATGAATATTTTCAGTGTATAACTCACGCTGGTCCTTTGATTTTTTTAAAAAAAATCAGATGTAGAGATTTTGCTGAAACAATAGAGTGAATGTGTGTGGATAATATTACTCGCAGTGCTGGTGAGAGTTCAAAGGCTGGAATGTCCAGACTAAATACACAGCAGAAAGATCAGTTCTTTAACATTTCAATTAGACAGAAACATGAAACAACAGGCTAGTGACTTCAGCTTCTCGAAATTAAACAGTTTGACACTGCACAGAACACGCATCAAAATTCATTATGCCTTCACAGCTTAAATCTCCTCCTCCTGAAGTAGTGGCAGGAGTCATTCCTCAAACACAGGAATCACTTTATAAATGTAGTGGGTCCTATCCTTCCCTGGAGGAAGGGGTTACCCTTTGCATGGCAAAATCTAGATCAAGACCCTCTTTGGAAGAAGTAGGTCTTCAAGGGACCTGCTGTCCTGGGAAAGCTGTGGGATCACAGCCCACACAGGGACAGCATCCTCTCCCCTGCTCCATATCACTGTCATCCCTGTGGTACCTGCTGGGTCTGCTACAGGATGGGCATGGCCACATCTGGTCACATCTGGGTGGCAGATGCCTGGGTGCAGGGAGCGGGGTGTGTTCACACCTGCCTAACCTGCTCCCATCCCCTCCTCCTGTCCCCTTTCCCACCCTGGTTCACAGCTGTGCCCATGGGGACCAGGAAACAAGGGAGGCTTCCACTGGGGCAGCCACATCACCTTCCTTTGGGAAAGGAAACCAGCGCAGGGAATCACCTGGGTGGGACACAAGGGTCTTCCCGTCTACCCTCAGTTTTCACTCAGTTCTTACTGCGATGCTTTTCCTACTGCGAGGCCCTCCCCGAACAGTGCCAGGAACACAACCCCCCCATGGACAATGTGCAGGATTTGACCCTCTGTGCAAAGGAATCCCTCACCCATCTCCAATTACAGGGTTGTCAGCTCACACCTCCTTACCTGCCACCCCAGCTTTGACCATAGTGTCATAGCATGGTATCACCGCCCTAATAAAAAAAAAAAAAAGGTTAAATTGTTTGTCTAAGGAATCATAGGGAAATCTCCTACTATCTCCAAGTCCACAATTTAACTGGCTGTGTTACTAATTAAATGTCCGGTGTGTGTGTCTCAGGAGTAATTGCCAATAAAGCTTCTGCACTGTGTCAGCTCAGTTTCACATACTCCTCTGACATGTTTGCAGTGGCAACTGAAACATTATAGCTCCCTGAGAAAATATTTCTGTTATAAGGTATACACACAAACATACACAGTCTGAGAATTGCTTTCATGTTGGAAACAGGATCATGGAGTTTGCAAGAGGAACAGTGATGGAAAGAGAGTATATCTTTGCTTTTAAAGCAAGGTGTCTAGAAATGACTCAATTATCTCAGAAGAATAAGTTATCAATTACTATAATTGTTATTTTATGAGCCCTACTCATGGACATGCAGTCTTTGTCCCTAAGAGTTTCCAATCTCAGCATAAACCAGGGGATGACAGATAGCTACAGAGAGAAGGGAACTAAAAAGGAGGGGAAACAACAACACTGGCCATCTTAATAAGCCAGAGTTTTAGCTCTCTGTAAGTCTTGAGGATATTTTGTAGACATCACAAAAAGAACTTTTGAGGATGGACATGAAGAAGAGCAAAGAGAAGACACTGAGATGTGTAAAGGGAGTTCCTTCCCTATTGCAAGGGATAGCAAGTGAGAAAGAAGAAAGATATTTGCTTCAAAATTTAAATGTTTTAACAACCAGACGGTGGAAGCTGACAAATGTCATCTCCTTTCCTTATGCAAATCATCCATGGATCCATCCCAGTTCTTGAAGACGTATTGGTCATTCATCATCTAGAGAAATCATATCCAGCCGCACAGATGGTTCGCACATTACTTTAGCCATTCTCTGTTTTTCAGGGTCTATGCCTAGTAACCCCAGCTTCACAGAATTATTTTGGCTCCCGAACATGTTGAATGAGAGAATTATCTAATGACAAATAGTGACAAATAAATTTCAAACAACTCTTGTTCTCATAGGACTATGGGTATTCAGCTTTGCCAAATCTTCATTTTCTCTTTTTAGTAGCCTCCCAGGAATACTGAAGCAAATTTGAGGAAGTGGTTGTAGAGCTCCACAAGTGTTTAAGTCAAGCTTTTAGAGAAATTGTCTCATTTTAGGCTTCCTGGTTTTCACCAGAGCTGAGAAATGGGCAGCCACATAACTCCATGCAGGAACCAGTGCTTACACAAGACTTGGCCAACTATTCCTGCTATGGGTTTCATTTCTAGAGGATATGAGACTGACAATCCTCAATGTCCTCCAGATGTACTGTAAACCCATTTCTTCTTATAGGTCTTTTTCCAAAGAACACCACTGCCTCATACACCAAAAAAAAAACCCAAAACAAAACAACCCTCCCCCCCCCCAACCATAAAGAAGACTCTGAGGAACTAAGACAAGATTACAAAGGAAAAGGAGATTGTTGTTAATGATTCCCAAATGATAGCCCAAGCACGCTGACTAGCCGAGTGTATTACCTCTTCACCTATCGTATGACACTCCAGCCTGATGGAGAGACTAAACAAACAGGGCAGGAAGGCTTAATTTCCCCATACTGATGCCAAAACACCACCAATTATTCACAGCATCATGTCAGCACCCCACTTCTGTTTCCTTTTCAGGAAGAACCAGAGATACTAACGCTGGCTTAACTACTCTACCAGGTACCATTGCTATGAATTGGTTTTCCAATCACACAAATCACCACCCTCTATGTTTTATCATGGCATTCTCCCCACTCTCCAAATTCTGACTCCTGTGCTCTGTCAGATTGTCTCCTAAACCTCTCACCTCTTTCTGCTATGAGAGTATCTCCAGCAAACCAAAGGTCACTCATCCAACTGGCATGGTAAAATTAAAAGTTGAGTTCATCTTGTTACAATGCTCCTACAGAAAGTAACAACTGTTGAAACAAAAATGGAACCAGAGCTAATTCAGCATTTAGAAGTAACCACACTTCAGCTTCACACTCTCACATATTTCACTGTCTCTTGTCATCCATATCAGACAGATACCTAACTATATTTGCCAGAGTACTCTTATGTGGTACATAGCCCATGCTATAGTCAAAGCCATCTGCTCAGACATATTCTCCTGAAGAACTGAGACTGGAGAATGAGAAAAGGCAATTAAAAGCAATTCTGTGAGCAAAATTTGCTTTTTAACCTGACCCTTCACAAAAATGCTGAGACTAGGATGGGGGTGGTGTATTATCTTGGATTTCCTACTTTAAAAGAAACCAAGTTCACATACCATGCTTATTTCTAACCAGACCCACTATGATCATCCACACCAACTTTTTGTCTATTAGTGCTCCCTCCATAGCATGTTGGCTTCACTTGAACTATGTCCACAAGTGAAAGCTTGAAACATCCACTCCTCAGGATAGTTTTGGTCAGCATTGGAGATCAAGAAGTGGGCACAGAGAAGAGAGTTTACGCTAGCCAAGGCACTCCAGTTTTCACATCTAGATCTTCTTGGGCAAAAACTAAGGGACTGTGCAAAGACAGATGTGAAGTCCTGGAATTTGAATCTAATCTCATCAGATGCCCTATTACAATCTAGTGAGACACATTAATGTGAACAAATGTGATCAGTCTGGCAGCACTCTCATGCAAGCAGAAATGCTAGTTTCACAGGAATAATTAATAGCCCTTTTCTGCCACTGGGCTAAACAAGGAGAAAAGAGAAAGAACAGAGTGAGATGAAAAGAAGATATGAGACAGATGAAGAGTGTACAAACAAGAGTTTGATAATGACAGTTTTCTATAGGACCTACATTGAAGAAAAGATGAGAGCAGATAAACAAAGAGGGTATCGTGAAATTGGTCTAAACAGGTTTTTCATCAACCAAGAAGGAAAATGCAGGGGAAAGCCAACAATGACAACCTGACAAGTACCTAGAATTTCCAAACCAAAAGACTTGGGTTTGTGCGTGCTTTCCTAGATGCCCAGCCTGAGACAGAAGCAAACGGCAAACGAAGAGAGAAACAGAAGATTTTACTGAGCAATGCCTTCAGTTAGCCATCTGCTGTCAGCAGTCTAACAAAGAACTGACTTACTCAGCCCTGTGATGGGTGTGAAATCCATTGGATAAAGTTTTCCATATGTACATGCCCTCCTCTCCCCCAAATAATCAGCTCTTCTAAGATAAATCAATGAGGTCCATTCTCCCTCTCCAACTGAGAGATTCCCATTAGTCCCACAGCATCCTGCTCCCCTACACGTACCAGTGCCAAACTGGTAAGTGCCCAGTTTCACAGGGAGCAGAGGGGGTCAGTGCCTCAGGCTGAGCTAAGGTACAGCAAGCTCCAAAGCCTCCACGTCGGTTCTAACAGCCAGGTTATAAACTTCTGAAAAATAAGAGCTCATAATGAAAATACTAACACACCAGATCCTGTAATACTTACACTTACTGTATGAAGCTTTATATTATCCCATAAAAATAAATAAAACACATCAGCTATCATATAACCATGGGGATTTCTTCTTGTTTTGTTTTTTTTTTCTCAGATCCCTGTTTTGCATACAGAGGAAAGGGGTGATTTTTATTTTATCTTGCAGTTTAATGTTTTTCTCTTCTATTTTTTTTGAACAGACTTTTGCTGTGATGTCTGTAATCCAGCTCTCAGGGTACATAGTTTCTTCTGATATACTGTGATCGAGTCCCAGCTGGTTGGTGTAGTTTCTTCACATATATCTCTTTAGATAAAGCCTTTGCAGGAGGGAGAAGATAGAAATAGAGTTGCCACAAGCCTTGGATTTGGCTAGTTTATCTTGCACCCTACTCCACTTTGCTGAAGGACATTAATTGTCCTGAGGTCTCCGTGGCCTGCACATTTTTTTTTCCATTTTTTTTCCCCTCTATTACCCTCCCACCAGCAGAAATCATAACCGTGCGAGCAGCAACTGCCAAAAGGCAGCAATTCATAATCAGCAGAGTGATTACAAAGGAGCCAGCAGCAATGCTGAAGTTTACAGCACTTCCTGCGCACAAAACTACGTGGTAAAAATATTTGCAGCAGAGAGTAAACAGGCTTAATGGGCTCCGGTTTAATTTCTTTTTTATAATCCTGTAGCGCGAGTACGCAGTGCTTGGAAAAAGTGCTATGCTGACAGCACAGAAGATGCAAGCGCTCAGCTTAGCTGCGCAGCACGTACGGCGCGGACACCAGAAAGCGCCCCATCTGCGTGCCCGGGTGGCATTGGGCATTGCCCAAGGTTGACCTCGCGAGGCTGCCAGCCTGACTCCACCAACAGCCTGACCCCCAGCCCTGGGAATGCCCTGCCACGCCGGCTACCCAGCGTACAGCCACATATTTGCATTATTGAAAAAGAAACATGGGCAATGCGAGGCCACTAAAAAGCTCCGGCGGTTTTCATACCCTTTTTTAAACAGACTGCATTTCCAGATCCCAGGCGCAGAGGATGTTCCCCGTCTGGAACTTCACATATGCAAGAGTCAACGTGTTTTTCTCTTATCCTCCCTGCGCTTCCTGGGAGCAGCTAGGCTGGCTCCAGTGCAGACCAGCTACTGGGAGCAGTAACAGCTTGCAGAAGGCTAAAGCCTTTGAGCGATCCGACATGTTTAGGGGGGAAAAGTCATCTTCTCTTCCATATCTTTTGCCCGATCCATGCTTTACTCTAGATATATCAGGATCTGGAGGAAAATTATTGGCACTGACAAGTGGCTATCTTCTACACAGCAGCGGAGAACCACGGAGAAGATATATCACTCTCCATCGCTGATTTTAGTATCTGCAGCCTTACTCACTCTTTTGCCAGGTGCAAAATCGGGGCATAGAAAAAGAGACTTGAAAAAACCCCAAAAGCCATCCATTTATAAGGGAGTGGAAAAAAGAGATATCAAAGGGAAAAAACCCAAACCACACATCCTACCATCTGTAAGACAGATACACTTCAACTTTTCACATCTGGAAAAATATTTATTTGTCAAACAGACAGGCTGCAAGGGATTCCCTGTCTTTTTAGCTTCTAGGGTGAAAAGACTGCAAAACCTCTCTTTTTAAACAAAGGCCTTTACCGCAGTCTAAGTCTGCTTTTCTAAGAGATCAAGACATTTATACTTTTAATCTCATGTGATAATCATGGAGCTGCTTAACTCTAAATACTGCCTGAGACTGTGAGTTGAATTTGTTATGGCCTCATTAACTGTTCAGGGCTGCCTTGATATCCCGGCCAGCAGACGGTGAAGAGAGTTCCTGAGGCCGTGGAACAGCCCTGGTCTAAGTTTCCCCAGAGTAATGTGGGGGGATTGGGCAACTCTTTCATCAAGTCTTGTAAACAAAGAAGCCTTCAAAATTGTCTTTTGCATTTAGTACTTGGGAAAAAAGGCCTTGTCCTTGGAAAGCAGCAGGGATGGTGGATGGTCTGCCTCAGTTTCCCCGGGAGCAGAGGGAAGAGGCAAGAAAACCCTCAGTCTGATAAGGATAATGATCCAGGCACAAGTTCAGTTACATGTGCTAGAAAAGAGGATTGATACCCTCTTGCGTCTTTTGTTACAAATAGTCGTCATTGCTGGGGACAAAATGCCAGAATGACCACTTCCAAAAAGCTGATCTTTATCCCAAGGGCCACTGGAAGATCAGTTAGAGCCCACAGTGGCACCCAGAGGGTGCTGGGGAGAAGTCACAAACCAAATTGTCAACCCTAAATGTCCCGCAGGCTTTAGTTTTGGAACCAGAAACAGAGTCAGTGTATGACTGGGGACTTCCAGGCTTCCACAAGCCTTCCAGTACCTAAAGGGGGCCTACAGGAGAGCTGGGGAAGGACTTTTGACTAGGGCATGTAGTGATAGGACGAGGGGGAATGGCTTCAAACTGGAAGAGGGCAGGTTTAGATTGAACATTAGGAAGAAGTTTTTCACTTTGAGGGTGGTGAGGCACTGGAACAGGTTGCCCAGAGAGGTTGTTGAGGTGTTCATCCCTGGAGGTGTTCAAGGCCAGGCTGGACGTGGCCTTGGGCAACCTGGTCTAGTGGGAGGTGTCCCTGCCTATAGCAGGGGGGTTGGAACTCGATGATCTTCAAGGTCCCTTCCAACCTAAACCATTCTATGATTCTATGATTCTATGACGCCTCCTGTCGCACCACCTAGAGTCGAAAGTTTAATTACAACAGTGGACATTAGATACAACGGAAGACAGCTTCACCCTCAGCCTTCAAAAACTTTGAAGGAAAATAACACCACAGGAAAAAAAAGGTTTGGAAAAAATGGTCCAAGGAAAGCATCCACCATGTGAGGATTCACTCAAGAAAAATACTTTCTGAAGGAATGAAAGAAGCACTTTGCTTCTCGAAGCAGGATATCTGAAAAGAGCTGAATGTGGTAGACATGGCACAACTATGGCACAACTAGTATGGCTACTGCAAGAGCTACAAGTCTTCAGTTTTCAGTGTTTTCAGATAATATATATCTGCAACGTGAACAGGAATGTGGACAAGCATTGACAAAGAACTTAGATTTTTATTTTAGACTCCAACTTTCATAAAGTTGAGATATCTATGTACACAGATCCGGAAGGTATCTGCAGGACCAGATCACTATGGTTTGTATAAATCTTTTTACCAGTTTCACGTTGCTTTAGTTTTGCGTACACAAAGCTTTTACTTCCTCATGAGAAAAAGCATGAGGAGTAATTTTTTTTTTTATTATTGTTGACCTCTGTAGGCCATCTTCAAAACATGAGCCTGGTTTTACTCAGAAACTCAGCCTGACCGGGGGAGATTTCAGATGACTCAGCCATAAAATGAGCTTCATGAGTGACACCAGGGTGAAAAGCACTGGATAGCTCAGGAGGTGTTGACAATAACTCTGAAGGTACGTACGCTTGATGATGTTCTGGGTTGTTTCTTTGAATGGCTCACAGCTTCCAGCAGCTGCCTAAAGGAGAAATGGACTGTGTTTTCATTTCCCTTGCTAGAGGAGAGAGCTCTGCAGAGAGATGACAAGAATGAGGGAAATGCTAAGAAAAAAAAAAAAAGCAAACAAAACAAAACAAAAAAGTGAAGAATGAGACTCCTTACAAATGTCTAAGCAACACTGAAGAAGAATAATTCCACCATCTGTTCAAGACCTTCTCAGACTACATTGTCCGATCTCAACCTAAATGCACTTCTTGCAAAACCCAAAGCAGGCAAGGTGGCGAAGCTAAGTACTGCGCAGACAGACCCAGCAGCACCACAACACTATGACTCAGGACGTCTTCATCATCCCTCCAGGTAATTTTTTAAACAACTAATTTTTCTGATACACTGTAATAAAGATTTGCCAAAGGAAGAGGACCAGCAAGGCAGATAAAGCATTTTATTTCAGAGGCATCGCCTGAGAATAATTTAAAGACCTAAATGAAGGGATTTCAGAACATTGTAAATTATGATATGCATCACAACCTCTAGCAGTCACAGTTCAGGGTGGTAAGAAGTTGATTAAGGAATGCCCACTTTCAAGCCATTGTAGCAGCTGAATTAATTCTCATACAGGGTTATTTCTTCAATTCACGCCTGTAGATATTGGTGAAGTAAATAAAGTAAGCTGGGAGCTGCTGTTTTGGGGCAGGAAGGGAAGAAAATTGATCCATTTGAAACTTTCCATATTTTTTGGCCTAATACCTAAAACAACAGTCATGACATGCTGCATACTTTTCTACTGAATGAGGGAAGGGGTAGTAGAAATGACCTACCCTGCAGCACCCCAGTTCTGGCCTCATACAGATCTTTCCATACTGCTCCACTGTCTAGAGAGTGATGGGACAGAGGGAACCAGGAACAGGATAAAGGCAGTAATTACAATAAAATATCAGCATTTTTTAAGTAAAGTGTCTGCACTTAGGTGGAAAAAAGTCTTGGGTTTCAAAGATGCTATTGCAGGCTTTTAAAACTGCACACAATAATTCTGAGAAGCTATCATGCTGAAGATGTTCCGCAAATTTCTTAGGGAAGATTTTATGCAGCAGTTGACAGATATTATTATATGTATGGATGTTTGTGTTCTATACAAAAATTCCCATGCTGTGGTATTATGTTACGAGAGCTCGTGAGAATGTGGTGGAATGGTGAACACTCATCCATCACCTCCCAACGGACTACTCCGAAGTCCATTTATTTATGACAAGGTAAAATAATTTTGCTGTTTTCTAGCTGGTAGCAAAAAAAAAACTACACAGTACACATATTTGTAGACCTACATTTTAAAAAATGACAAGTTAGATGTCCAGTGTGAGAAACTTTTTTAAAAGTTACTTCATCTTTCCCCCGGAATGTGATGTCTACTCAGTCTTTTCAAAATCAGACTCTTTCTGAAGTTTTTGGAGGGGACCCAAATCAGATCTCTTTCAGTGTGTAGGACCCAAAATCCAGACAATTGGGGAGAGTTTCATTCTGTTCCTTCTTCAGCACCACATTTTTCTTAAAAAGAAATGGAGAAAACAAACTAATTTACACTGAACTACACTGTTATTATTACTAAATTTAAGAAGGAACACATAAAAATAAAAAAACAAAGAAGGCTGTGCAAAAGCTACAAAGTTTGTAACCACTCAGAAAAAAAGAAGCTAAAGCTAAAATCTATCATGATAATGACTTATGATCAGAGATTTTTCTTCATCAGGAAATCTATTACCATACTCAGTATTTGCCTTTTGGCTCAGGTAATTTTCTTTTAATTCCTGAAAAACAATAATCTTTCCAAAGTTCTTATTTGTTCTGGCAATTAACTTCAGCCTATTTATTTTCTTCAAATTTATTTATCTAAGGTAAAAAGACCTTTGAGAGGCAGATTTAGTTTTCCAGGGTCTTTTGGAGGTTACAGCAGTAAATTACAGATTCTGAACTAATATGCATAGAAGAAAGTAACAGAACTTGGAAAGTGGCACACTTAGAGATATTAGCGGCTAAGGACATAATAAAAATTAATAATGAAAAAGGCACAAGATGTTGTGTTGCTTCCTCAAGGCTGGTTTTCTGATTTCAGAAGCAGCCAATATTGAATGCTCTGGAGAGCAGGGCAATTCATCTATTTCTACAATAGTTTGCTAGAAAGCAAATGTTGGCCTGACCCCAGCTGGTGATTAGGTTATACTGAGGAGCTGGAGGATTGATAGCCCCTGTCATTTTAAATTAGCACTAAATGCAGTTGAGGATGTTATTCCTATTTGGGTAAATATTGCATTCTTTTTGCAAATCATCTATACTAAGGTATTTGTCTCATAAAATAGATTGAGGTCCACTATTAAACTGTGTGCAGTATAAAAAATAGCGCATGTAATTCATTTTTACAAGTGTTGCCTTTAACTTTCATCAGTAAGAGCTCTTGACAGGCCATTCAAGATTTTCCAAGCCGCTATCAATTCCTATCTTTTTCTTTCTTCCCCTTTCCATACTAAATAGACAAGACTTCTGATCTAACACCAGAAAATGACAAAAAGCATTCATCTGGTTTGTGTTTGGAGTCTGTAACATCCTTCACAGAGTTTTCTCTTTTGTTGGAAGATTTACTGTTACTTTACATTTCTCCAAAATAAATTATGCCAAATATAATATACACATAGATATTTCTCCAAGAATATATCAATCCATCTAATCTTACTTGTGAATGTTAAATACTTTGGAATAGCTTCTTCACAGGGTGTGCAGGGGGAGGCAGGGGGGGATTGTTAGCATTTTCCAGCCATCAGCCTTGTTTTATTTAAGTTTCAACTTATTTGAATAACCGTAGGGAACTATATTCCTCTTCATCAGCTTGATCATATCACCACAGCACGGTAAGGCATTAGGAAAGCCTTTGTTCAGTTGTGCTAAGTGTGAAAATCACAACCCCAGGAAGGAGATAATTCTTTGCATCCATTAGAGACTTCTTGGGTGCGTTTTCTGTGACTAGAGAGTCCCCAGCTCACCCTCCGCTACAGGTCTGACACATCTGTCCTAGCAACGTAAAAGGAAGCATACCACCTTGCTGTGAATCGCTACGCTATCATTTAGCTTTTGCTTCAATGCAGTCCTGGAAAAAATGCTTAATTTTAAGCACAAGAGTAATTCCGTTGACTTCGGAGAACTATTTGTATGCTTAGAAGAAAGTATGTATAGAAGTGTTTTGTCATACTTTGACAATAATAGGCAGTCACTGAGGCATTAGATGATGGCGATTAAATATATAAGCCACTCATCTTCCACCAACTTCCTCCTCTTGCAGACAATTTAAAATTTTGTGGCTGATGCACGGGAGATGGGAAAATGCAATGAGGAAAATGTCACGCGTCTCCTCAGAATTGCTAAATATCTTCAGCCGGCTTCCTTATTATATTTGCCCCTTCAGAAACATGAGGCCTACTAATTAAGCAAGGACTGGAGACTTGTCAAGATTATGAGAGTACCGCTATGACATAACCATAATTCTTGATGACATTTCACTTTCCCCATCCAGAAAAATCTATCACACTTTCTGAGATGTGACCTTCATCTTGTTAAATGAATACTATAGCAAAGAGCTCGTTTGACCTCTTACCTGCCCTCCCCTCTCCACCCTCCGCCTGGCCTCAGTGAGTCTGTCAAGCTTCTTCCCTTCATACTAATTAGCTTGATTTCTTTGGCTATTTTCACTTAGCACACTGCCTTTGTTTTTGTCTCTCCTTTCACTTTGCGTGTAGCTCTTTGGACCACACGGTTTCGCCTTTCCGACAATCTAACTTACCCATCAGATTGCTCCCTTTTTTTCTTCAACCTCAGTGTGAAACTCCTTATTTAGCCGCATGTTTGTCTTTTCTGGGTACGTTCCTTGCTAGCAGAGGAGCGGTCCACACTGTTTTCTTTCTCTAGTCTTTAATTCTCGGGGTTTTGTGCTCCCCTGGTCCCACTCCTCAGCCCATTTGATTTTTACGAGCGTGTAGCTCATCCTCTGGAGAAACGCAGATCTGACTCCAGCATCTTTTTGTTCTCCTTCTCTTCATTTAGCATTCATTTTTGCTGCAATCTCAGACCTAATGAGATTGTGATCAATGCTTCCCAAGTTGCCCCCTGCCTACATGTCTTCAATCATACCTTGGCTCTATAATCTGCTTTGCTCTTCTTTCTGTCAATTGGTGAATGTATATAGTTAATGTTAAAAGCAATCTGGAACCACAAAACAAAGCTTTATTTTCCCCTCCACATAATAAAGTGGAATCTACCTTGGTAATTACAGAACTTCCTTTGCATCCTTTCTCGTGTGAATGCTGTGATTTATGTGTTTATTTTTTTGCGGAGTCACTTTAGAATCCAGCTCTTTCTATTTTGGAAACTCAATACATTCCAGCTTTCAGCCTACTCGCAGAAAAAAGCAAAACAAGTATGACAAAATACCCTTTCACACACAATTATCTAGCAGGCAATCACTATCCCATAATATTATCTCACAAAATAACCAGCTCTCAGGCAACATTAGCTTATCCCTGCAAGATTCGTGTCTATGCCTTTCTTTTACAAGATACCCCAGATTTCACAGGTGGGGGTGGGGGGTTGAGGGGGGGATACCTTGGGATGCCATGGTTGGTTACCATTGTAATTAACCAAATTTAATAAGCGCTTGAATAAGGGTCTGGAGTAGACACGAAAGTACTGTGATGCCAAGTGAAAACATTGAGCCTCCTCTCTGCCAGGTGAAAACCCCAGGCGAGAGCTCCTCGAGCTCTACTGATTGACAGCAGCGTAGGGCTCCTCTGCTTTTGCCTGTGTTCAAGAGAAGGGTCTTCACCTGACTTGTTGACTGTGATGATAAACTGTCTTCCTTCCAAAGAAACTAAGGTGAAAATCACCTCCACACCTTTGGCTCAGCCAAAGGCTCCCATTGAACTTCCAGAAGAGAAAAACTTGGGGTTTCTCTAACCCAGTCATAAACAAATGAATTTTGCCCTAAGGACTGACAGCAAAAAAGATGAGTCTCGTGTCTCAAAAGGTTTTAAGGTTTTGACTTCTTTTTAAGCCTTACCATCTCTGCTCCGTCGTGTGCCTTTTCTTTGTACAATATTTGTCTTAGACTGGTAGCTCTTTCTGACAGCTTGTGTGTTATATTTGAATGTGTTTTCCACACTGTACGAGCTATGACAACACAAATCATCCGGACGGATTACAAGGGAATGGCACAGTTCGTCCTCTTTCCACCACAAAGCAGGGGCGAAGGAGCTGCGGCCAAGGGGGAGCTGCCAGACCTCCCCTCTGGGGTCTCCCCTACCCAACCTGGAGCACTGGGGGCACCAGGGAGGAGCCGGTGTTTCACTTCCAGGACTTCAGGGGCTTCGGGGATCCCCACATGAGATGAAACCAATTTATGATCAGACCTCTGCACATCTGTGCCATTATGGAAAGGTAATAAATATCAGGGAAGGAAAGGATATCACACACTCGATTTGAGAAAAACTGAAAGTCCGATGCCACAGGCCAAATATAGAACTCCATTAACCATTGTGAAGCACTGTTGATGAGGAGAGTAAAAGAACAGCCCAGGAGGAAATTAATAATTCTGTATTAAGTGCAGGGCTTGGATGGTGTTTGGTAAATAAAGCCTGGGGTTATGCATTGACTGATGGGGAAAAACAAAATATTGAATAACTACCAGTTCAGCAAACACCATCCATCCTGTGCAGAGAAGAAAGCATTTTGCCTATGGATTAAAGAGAATATTCTCACTTGATCAAAATTACATCAGAATGCTATGCACACAAAGAGGCCAAATAAATTTCCACAGCATCTTCAATTCTTCTGTTCCCTAATTTTGGGGGTCTTCACAGCTTTCTTTGAATGTAGTCCTTTTATATATTTTCTTATGTACATGGTAACTTTTTGTTTTGGTTGTTGTTTTTTTTTTTTTACCAAGAAAGTTTAAAAACAAGCAGCTTACGTGCACCTATGTCAGCTTCAACATTATGCAATTTTACTTACATTTCTAAATCTTCTGGTGACAGCAAGGTTTGCAGGCTATTAATTGCAGGAGGAGAAGACTTGGATCTTTGTGCTGAAGGATGGAGAAAGTCTGTTTCTAGGTCTCTAGTGACTTAGAGGTGTCCAAGTCAACATCACCTTTCTCACCCTCATGCTGGAAGAGGGAAAGCTGGTCCAGCGCTGCTTACTGGGGAGTGCAGATGGGGTCCGTCTCCTTCCCTCCTGCAGAGACTGTGCCCTGGTGCTCCTGCTGCAGCCCCAGCTTCCACTGCTGCTGGCGTGATGGTAAGGGCACGGACCTTCTCAGAGACCATATTCAGTCTTCGCAACACCGTGAACCCAGACGCAAGTCAGGAACATAAAATTTTCAAAACTTGTATCTCACCCAAAGCTCGAGTTGGCATTTTGGAAGGGGTGGATGGGAGCACAAGGAAAAGAAGCAGCAGCATTCCCTCTGTTTTGAGCTTTTTTCTTGCCAAATTTCAAAGGTCTTTTGCACAAGATAGACAGCTTAGAGCTTCTAAAGATGAAGATGAAAACAAAGATGACAAAGAAGAGGAAGGAGATGCATGAGGAGGAGAAGGAGGAAGAAGAGAAGAAGAGGTTATCACAGAAAACCTTCTGGAAAGGTACACGGATGGTGTTTCGCTACCTGATCCACGATAATTTGCATTCAGGTCAATAAGACTGACTGCTTAAACTGGGCTTTACAGTGACAAAATCACACATAATAAATGACTTGTGACCGAAAATTAGAAAGACATACCATTAATGGAGAACCCTCTGAGGTGAGTGTGGGAAACTGATAAACAGGTGTCAGAGGTGAAAAGAGTTGGTGAAAGGAACTGAGGCAGCGCAGGGCTGGAGAGCTGGGAAAAGCGGGCAGACACCGAGCCATGAAAGCGATGACAAGAAACAGAAGTCTGTCCCCGAAGTGCTGCTAAGCACAGGGGGTAACTCAAAATTTAAGGATTCCAGGGGGTGATTTTAGCCTTTTACTACATCAGCAAACTACTTGGATTAATAAGGTTATACAAGGAAAAATGTCATTCAACAGAAAGATTGGAAATGACAATCAATATAAATCTGTGCATCCTCTTTCAGAGAAGTGATCATAGAAGCTAATGAAATGCAGATAAGTGCATTAGGTTTTCCTCTTTTCGTGCACCCTCTTATCCTGTCATTTAAAACTCAAAATCAATCTGAGTTACCTTAAGTGGCAATACCGTGTCTTTAATGCTTGATTCATTTGTTGTGAAATATAGTCAAAATAATAATTTGAAAGGGAAATTTGAAAATGTCAGATAGTAAATGCATATTTTACTTATTTTAATGTTTGTTGATTTGAGGCTTTGAGGGCAACATGGTAAATATTCGGTTTGGCTGGCACAAACTGTGCAGGAATCTAATAGAAAGCAATATTGTTGAAAATGGATATCAATTGAAAACAGAGAGCAGTGTCAACTATTCCCCACTGGGAGCAGACAACAATAAAACCAGTCAAGCATTACACAGTTGAGCCTGCCAAATGTCATTAGAGTGTAGAAAAAAAGTAAAGGCACATACGAAGAGGGAAAGAAAAAAAAAAGAAAAAAGCACTCGCCTTATTTATATTTTTCCCCTGGACAATTTAGTAAGATAAAATTGGGGGGGGNGGGGGGGGGGGGGGGGGGGGGGGAGTTTAAAATAATTATAATGGTGTTGTCAGATAATTTGGGGAAACATATAATCTTATTTGGAGTTAAGAAAACCAGAAAGATAAAGCAACGCAGTTTAACGCCTTTCAATTGCAAAGACATCTCCCACCAATTGCACAGCAAATTACATTGCAGTACAATTTTAGTTTTTATATATATATATATATTTTTTTTTCCCCCCAAAGTCTTAATACAGAGATTGTAGTATTAGGTGGAATAATTAAGGAAAAAAAAAATTATTTCAAGCTCGGCTGAAACAACAGTCCAAAAAAAAAAAAAAATCACCACCGACCCAAACCCACGAGGAAAGGACTTTTTTGTCTGACGCGTCGCCAAGGGGAAGATTCAATAAGACGAAGCAACCCCTGGTTAAGAGAGGTGCGGGATGAATGATGCTCCGCCGCCGCCGCCGCCGCCGCCGCCCTTTGTCCGACCGCGCCGCTCCGCGGCGCGGGCGGACAAAGGGCGACGGCGGCGGCGGCGGCGGCGGCTCCCGCAGCGGGCTGCAGCTCCATCTAGTGCAAGGCCGAGCAGGGGCCAGCAGCTCCCGCATCCTCCAAAGCATCCCTCGCCATCTGCCCCGGCCTGGCAGAAGGTCTCACCTCCCGTCGGAGCGATTTGCGGGCTTTTCCTCCCCGCCCCCCAAAAATAAACCACCCCATCCTAGATAGGATGCGTGGAGATAAGGTGTGTGGACTTTGTACAATTGTAGAATAGTTTGGGTTGGAAGGGACCTTTAAAGGTCATCTAGCTCAACCTTCCTTGCAATGGCCAGGGATCATCTTCCACTAGATCAGGTTGCTCAGAGCCCCGTCCAACTTCCCTGTGAATGTTTCCAGGGATGGGCCATCTACCACCTCTCTGGGAAACCTGTGCCAGGGTTTCACCACCTTCATTGTAAAAAATGTCTTCCTTATATCTAGTCTAAATCTTTCCTCTTTTACTTTAAAACCATTACCCCTTGTCCTATCACAACAGGACCTGCTAAAAGGTTCGTCCCCATGTTTCTTATAAGCCCTCTTTAAGTATTGAAAGGCCACAATAAGGTCTCCCCAGAGCCTTCTCCTCTCCTCTCCTCTCCTCTTCTCTTCTCTTCTCTTCTCTTCTCTTCTCTTCTCTTCTCTTCTCTTCTCTTCTCTTCTCTTCTCTTCTCTTCTCTTCTCTTCTCTTCTCTTCTCTTCTCTTCTCTTCTCTTCTCTTCTCTTCTCTTCTCTTCTCTCCTCTCCTCTCCTCTCCTCTCCTCTCCTCTCCTCTCCTCTCCTCTTTCTTCTCTTCCCTCCAACTCTCTCAGCCTGCTCCAGCCCTCTGATCATCTTTGTGACGCTCCTCTGGACCTGGTCCAACAGGTCCATGTCTTTCTTGTGCTGAGGGCTCCAGAGCTGGATGCAGTACTCCAGATGGGGTGCTACCAGAACAGAGCAAAGGGGCAGAATCACCTCCCTTGACCTGCTGGCCATGCTTCCTCTGACTGCACAGAACTACCCAAGCAGATCATTCATTAAATCCAGAAGACCCAAAAATATCATCTCCCAGCACTGGGGTGCCTCTGTGATGTACTTCTAGTTGAGCTGCAGTACAGAAAAGCTTCTTGCTCAGCCCTTTACAGAAATACTGTAAAATGACCATGTTTTACTTGCAATCCTGACTCCTATTGTAGGCGTGGAAAGCAGAGAGGGACTTCTTTGAAATTAACCTTCTCCAAGACACTTGGACTTACAGGTCTCAAAAAATGTGTAATTTGGTAGTGTGTCTGCTCAGGGCTCAAATTTCGGTGTCTGCTTTTACCTGCTGTACACATAAGCAGATTTATCATTCGGATTGCCCTTGTTTTGTTACATGTGCCTACACACATGTCTCGCACATCCAGGGTTTCCCTGTTACTTTCAGTACCAAACAACCTTCCAAATCAAGAGTTTCTGACTTGCACAGACTGCAAGCTGAATTTGAATAAAAGACCTGGCACTTGTCGGAGTAACCTCTTCAGACATATTATTTTTTATTTCCATATTTAACATCTGGTGGTAGACACAGAGTCTAGAGAAAGCTTAGTTTCTCTGTCTGCGCCAGAAAGAGACTGAAGTTCTCCCAAAATGTGCTCCCGAGCTCATCGCTGCCCATCTCTGCCCTGCTGCAGATCCCCACGGGTATCCCTGCAGCTCAAGCAGCCAGGGGAGACCCACCTGGCTAAAACTCATTCTCATCAGCTACTGCTCTTACCTGAGAGTGCCTGATCTGTGACTTTTATAGTGTGTGTGGCTCTTTCTGAAATGCCTGGCAGCACGTAGCGCGTCACTCAGGGTATCACAGTACTGAAGTCAAATACAACCATCGCTCCAAAAGGAACTTTGTGGTTTACCCAATTCAACAACTTTATTAAGAGAAATTATAATCTGCTGAGCACTACTATATATATACACACACGTATATGCAAAGTCAGTTAGCTACATAGTTGCATGGTAAAATCACTTAATCGCAGGTCAGAATAGCTGGGTACATGTTAAGCCCAAAAAGCAGAGACCAAAAATACCTTTACCCTGTGTTAATATAGTTGATAGATGAGAACTACTTCTCTGGAACTAAAAGAGGCTGCATCCTGTTAAAATCCCCACATCCCCGTGGCAAATTTTATTTCCTTTTGAATTCAGTTGTAAAAATTGGAAGCAAGGAAATTCACAGGCCGAAACACTGTCTAGATAACATTAAGGGGCATGTTGCTTCCAAAGCCTTGTGTGGGTTTTAGCCACATGTCTCCCACTGATTTTAATGGGATTTGCATGGCTAAAATCCTGTGCCGTGCTTTGAAAATGTATCCCTAAGGGTCTGTCATGAATTCATAAAGCCCCAGAATTTCTGAGTTAAAACCAAAATACAGTGTTGGCTGATTTTAAAGGCTTGTTACCACTCTCCTAATTAAAATACAGCTCAGTTTGGTAAAAGGTCTATTCTAGTTTGTGTATAGTGTGTATGTGTATAATATAATTCTAGTATGTGTATAATTTGAATGCTTGTGTTATTTACACTACAAAAGAGCTGTGTTACATGCACTTTCTAATTTTCATAACACTTTCATTATACATTGGGTAGTAAGCCCCAAACAATGAATAAAATTGCTACTGTTCTTTCAATGAGCTCGTAAATGTCACTAAAGTAATTGCTGTCATGTTAAGGGTGAGTTGGTTTTGTGGTGCACTTACACTACTTATCGACAGAACAGTTTGTTCCAATATAAGATTACTACATTTTTCTTTAAAATGTTTTACATAGTGTTATATCATTAAGGATCAAGAAAACCAGCAACACAAATCAATATCTCACAAAATGTTGGGTTTCTGACGAATGCAAAAAATTAAGGAAAGTCAATGGGAAGGCTGCTCCTCTTCCACTCTCGTGCCTCACAGGAAGGATCGCAGGTCAACGTTGTCATTATATTAAGCGGCCCGTGAACAGGCAGTACGTCAGGTCAGCAGCAGCAGACTGGTGCTACAGTCTGTAAGCCAGTTTCTCAGTGCTTTTCAGGACCATGCCCACCAAATTTGCAGGGGTATTTACCTGCATCTTTACAGTTGTGTCCATCTCTTCTGTCAAGCTTAAAAAAATCACCAAAACCATCTTTGCCCCTGCTACAAGGTAGAATAAATCTTGGGAGCATTAGCTTTAAAAACAGATTTGGGAAAGAACTGGCTTTCCAGATTCCAAGTTAAGCAATAGTGAAGCACACAAACTCTCTTGACATCATCAGCTGAACGAGCCCAAATGCACAAAAGCAAATCACCTCCCAGCCATCCAGTCCTTTTAAAATGTCTTATTTCATATTTTCCTACCAACAGGACTCTTAATGTATGGAAGTTACCCTGAAGGATGAATAATCCCTGGCAGGTGTTCTTTAATGAGGACCGGTTCCACAGCCCAGTGGTCCACAAACTGTAGCCCGTGGCTCCGTAGTGGCCCAAAAGCCTCAGATCAGTAGTCACAAATGGACTCTAGACTGTAATAAACAGAAAAATACACAAACTTACATTGTGTCCAAGCATTCCACGCTGCTTTTTTTTTTCCCCCATGTAGTTTTTCTGATTCGCCAGGAGGAAGTTTTCAGCAAAGTACAATTTGCACAGTTGCTCTGGGCCCTGCTTTGAAAAATGCCCTGGTAGGTGCCTCACAGGGCACGTGGCAGCTGAGGGTTAAAGGTGGTTCACTGGTCTAGAAAAGCCTTGGGGGCCATTGCCTTAGCTAATTCTGGGCAATGTATTTTCTCTGAAACCACCAACCCTTGCATTTTAACTCTGATACTCATTATCATTCTTTTAAAATACCATAAAAATTAAAGATAACAGTGCACGAACCCTGAAAGGCAATATCCCTTGGCCTCACATATGCACAAGATTTCTCCTCCTCTCCTTTTTTCTTTGCCTTTCTTCCTCCCCTCTAATCTCCCTTCTCCTTGATTGGTCTTTGATAAACAATAACATACAAGATGCAAAACTCACACAGGCAATCAAACACACAAGAGTAAAACCGTACAAGAGGCAGTGTCTATGCACTGCTGTGAGTTGCCCTCTTCTTCGCTTGTTTTATTCTTAATTTGGATCCCTGAGGAATTTTTTCTGTTTGCCAGGGACACATTGGACCTTTCTGATTGAACGTGTTTTTATTCTTCCAGGAAAAAAACCTGCAAACCTCTTTGATTTTGAAAGAAAATTGTAATCTTTATTGTCATCTCTGAGCCTGTCTTTGTCAGCGAGGCTGGAAGAATATGCTCTGATCAAATATTTGGGTGTGTGCTTTTCACGCTGGAGCTGAGGACCTAAGCTCCATGGCATATCTTGGATGGTGGCCAAGTTTAGATCCCTAATAATTTAAAACAATAACCACCTGCTTCAAAGGGGGGAAAAAAAGACATTTCTTTCTTGCTGTTCGCTAGTTTAGGATCGGCAAAATCTTTTACTGCATCAAATTGAAATGTAATAGCTGTAAGGTTGAGAATTGAAATCTTGCACTAAGCCCTTCATTGCTGCAGGCTTTTAATTTTATTTTTTTTCTGTTAAAATCATAGCCATACAATGCCTTTTCAGATCTCTGAGTTAGGTACTTCGCCTCATAAGACCTGTCGCTTAAGAGATGTAAAGCCTACCATTATCAGCCTTTTGATAAGGTCTAAATAGAATGTGTGTGTTTATACACATCCGTCATGAGATACGTACATTTGTGAAGTAGAAACATCTATATGCCTATTCTGGAAATTCTTACAGCTATAATATCCATGCAATGTCTACCACAGTATTTTAGACAAAAGACCATCCCAGATCAATCCGCAACCATTTCAGACCCAAGCAGATTTTAAACAGCGTGCCATCCATCTTGGAAGAAATGAATAGCCTTTTTCTGACCGTCAATTGAAAAAGGGAAAAAGTGCCTTTGCAGACATGAGCTGGGTGAAGGCCGTTCTCAGAGAGCAGCACTGCTTCTTGGTTTGCTTTGGAAGACACACAAGCTTCCCCCCAATACTGTTTCACCCCAAACACAGCACATCTCCCATGTTTCCACCAGGACCATCAGACTCTTTGTCCTTCTCCAAGTGAAATAAGGTTTTGGTTGCCCACACCTTGAGTTTCTTTCAAAGACCGCAACTGGCCTAGAGCAACAAGTAGCTGGGAATAGGGTTTGATGGTTTATTTCAGGCCACCAGTAGGTCCCAGGAGATGGGCTGAGAAGTGTTGTGTCATACAGGACAAGCTGGGTTCAGGTGCTTGGGAAAATACGAAAGTGAAGCTAGTTTTGCAGGAAAAAGCAAGGAGGAGGATTTACTGCAGCAACCACAGGGACAGGGCTGGTCACAACAGCGGGACACAGACCCGTCTCATGGGGCAATTTCGAGACGCTGCAGGGTGGCATCAGGGGCTGCTGAGGTTGGGGTGCAGCACCTGCCTGGGGCAGGAGGGCTCAGTTGCAGGTGGGGCATTGGGACCTCCAGGGCAGGAGGTGCATGTGTAGCTTCTAATTAGAAGTTTCTTCCCAGATTCACTAAGGCATTGCCTGAGGACTGCCCTCACATGATCTGCTTTACTGGAAAAGGCTCATATCTGCTATAGGAGATGGTATTTCTTCTGTGCTCCTCCAAGCAGAGCCAGAGATTCGAGCTTCTTTCAGATGACCCAAGGGACTCCAGCCCAACACCCACTCCACCTCCCCCGGGAAAGGGAGTATCTCTATCTTCCCATCTTTGGGCAATAGCTCTGAGTTGGATACTTTTTATTTATCCTTCTAAAATTACAGTTTCTCCTCCCTCTATAACTCTTTAGGCAAAAATTGAGTTCTGGGGAAGGAACAAGGAAAGAATACTAAAAGAGATGTCCAAAGACGTAGGATTTGCTTCTTTTATGTACTCAAAGTAATTTGCTGGGCAAAAAGAGGAAAAAAAGACTCTATTTTTCCCCCTCCACAGAATCTAGAGGACATGCCTCAGAACTGGTCCAAAAGAAATTGTAATAGAACAGGAGTATATTGTGGCTTCATGTTTTTGAGAGCTTTCATGAATGATGAGAATGATTGTCCATTCATGTAGATTCAAAGATGGGCCTTTTTTCCTTAACTGCTCCTTGAACAGCACAGTCCATATTTGACAAGTTAGAAGCATTAGAGAATAAATTCACAGAGATGAAAATAGAATTTCCAAAAAAGTTTTCCTTAGACTTCAAAGCAGATAAAAAGGATTCGAGGAAGTTTGATCTTTATTTTATAAGTATGTACAAGAGAAGGAGAGAACGAAGGCAACAGTCAAAGAAAAGTCTAGTTTAATATTTCTCTTGTGGGCATGCATAATGAGGAGTGGAACGCCGCAGTTCCTCAGTGTTCATAGGGTAGCAATTCACTGCCATGAAATTATATCTGCCTTCTTAGAAAATTCCTTCATTTCACTGTGCTTGTCTGAGGTATGACAACTTGCTCTTGAGGCTCGCAGATGTTGAGCTACAGTGGATGGATTATTCCTAGAAAACTTAAAACCGAACAGAGATGTAATCTTTTTTTTTTCCCAATCTTTCCACCTGAAAGGCAGTATATTTTCTCTAGAAAAACTAATAGAGAAATTAATTTTTAAAGCAAAACCTTGTAAACTCTTCCAGTTTATAAGAAGTCAGACAAAAAAGTAAGGGTGAATAGTATTCCTATTTGAGCAAAAGAGCATTTCAAAGTTTTGGCATTTGCAAAAAAAAATAAATGTAAGTGAATATTGACAAAATGGCAAACAATGCACAAAGAGATAAAGCTGCAAAAAAAATTTCAGACTTAAACAGAATACTTTCTTCTAAGGTTTTATTTTAAAAACCGGATTTTGTTCACAGTTCAGTGTCAGGTCAGACTAATTATATCCATATCAGGAAACTAAATAATGCCAAGGAGTGTTTCCAGCCATGACCTTCCATCACCTGTACAGTTAAATTGTCCCCAGCAGAGTTTTGGCCCAGGCCAATTAGTACTCTTCCAAACAGGTCCTGGGCATGGTTTAAGAGCTATCGTGTGCAAGTGACCATTTCTGCTGCACTGTTTGGCTATGATCACCCTGTGCAGAAGATAAGAGTATTTGCTAATACCAGTGCAGCCCACTCCATACTGGTTTGCTCAAACACCGAAGAACAGTCCCGGTTACGTATAATTTTCTTGTATAAACACGACAACTTGATCTGTATCGTGACAAAGAAGAAACCAGACAAAAAACCTCAATGACTATAGGTGCAAGAATGTGTAATGGATTTATACTATAGATATAAGAACATATGCATGCTCATGCACGTGGTCAGTAGCTGTAGTGTGAGCTAGACGGAAGACTGAGCCCAAGAGCACAGTGGCAATGACTGTTGCTTAACAACAAGGAACCTGTCTCCCTGGGCTTAATTGACTGATTTTTGTTCTCATTTCTCTCCTCAAAGTTCAGAGATACACTCACCTGATCGGCACCAAAACCAGCATTTCCCTCAATGGCTTCCTGGCACAGAGAGGGTTTGTCTTTGCAGATGCGCTCGGAAGTACCATGTTAATTTGCCGTGAGTTACTTTTGAATTTTTAAAGCCTCATGCAATTCTGGTTATTGGCAAAAAGAAGCAGATAATAAAGACACGTCCGCTGTATCATACCATAGACTGTTGCAAAGGTCACGGGACTAGAACTAGGCGATCCAGCTCTGAACTAGACCACATTGGTACGGCACTGACCATGTGGACACAGGAAGCTGGAGTCAGCACCAGCTCAGGTGTTTCCAGCAACATAGGTTCCCTTAGTGACCAGGCAGTGATCCAGAGAGTGCTCCAGTGCAAACTGGGGAGCACTGGGGCAGGCTGCTTGCACAGCAGTTTTTGCTGTATGAGAGCGCGGTTCTGAAAGCACCTGAAGTAAATGTTAGTCAGGTTAGTTGTCCCATCAGAGTCATTCAACCAATTAAGTATTTGAGGACTGAGCCCTAATTTTGATAGCTAATTAAATATCGAGCTAGTGATTCAGTTGACTATAATACTTACCAAAATGCAAACACATTTATGCATTTTAATGTACAAATTCCTTCACCAAAAAGCGCAACTGAAGAAAAATGAAGAACGTCTACAGTAAGTCTCAGAGTTCTGTCATAGTTGAAGCAAGACAGAGACCCTGACATCTTTTGTTGGTAGAAAGGACTTTGGGGTTTGTATGTTATGAACAGCTATGTCTGATTTACCCAGTTATGCAGCTATTTTGCTGATAGATATGTTACTCATCCAACTTGCATGAATGACCGAGGGTTTTATTAGGCATATTGGAAGTGAGTGTTTTGAGCTGTGATGATTTTTTAAGGCATGATGAAGGGTCCCATCTACCCTAATCAAGTTTGCGTAGCCGGGGCTCAACTTCCAGTGTTGTCTTTCATCAGTGCAAGTGTCAGTCACTGGCCAACGCGTTGCCCACAGCCCTCTGCCCTCATTTCTTCATGGCGGGATGCATGTTGTTCTTTCAGGACAATTTCTTTTCGCCTGCTTTCCCAGCTTGCTTGGCCATGACAGGTCTGCCCCGGTTATGGCATTCACCATATGGCTGGGCTTGGCTCCACCCTATCTTTTAATAATTCCATCTCACTGACCATCCCCCTTGCATTACTTTCACCGAGGGCATTTCAGAATTCAGCCCCAAACTATTGGTTCTGACTAGCTTACCCATGTTAAATCTGAAAATATTAGCATTCATTTTCCGCTCGGTGGTAGCCCCTGAAGTGACCTTAGTAGGTTATGTCTCATTTCATATATTTTCCTCCTATGGTAAACTGATACAGTGTTGATACAGCTACAGCTATTAAGTCACAGCTTGAATTCAGAAAAATGCATTTGGAAACACTGTTTTAGAATATCACATAGTTCAGAGACATTCATTCTCTCTTTTTTCTGCATGTTTATGTATTGAAAATACATGAAAATATTTTAAAAATCTACTGTAAATTTTCCAGAAAACAAAATTATGGAAAAAATAAATACATGTGGTTACATACAGAACGGACTACAGACTTCCTGCTGTTCTGAGGGGTTGATGCAAATTCACATTCCAAATTAAAAGCCAAGCTGGCTAAATATTTGTAAGAAATTTTTTTTTTCATAGAAACCCTACATTTTTTTTTAGCTGTTGAAAGGCAGAAAGGGAACGCTGCTTACTGATTTTCATCTACGAGAAAGGAAAGCACTTTAAAAAATGAAAGCTCTTTAACAGTCTTTTATCATTACAAAACCTGCAAATACATTAGTTGTATTATAATGTTTCTAATTCCTATTTTTACATTTTTTTGGTTGCATGCTTAACCAAATTGTATTTTGTTACCTAAATTTATTTGTCTGTGCACTTGGGATCACATGAGATTGTCCTTGCATTGTCGGAGCCTCGTGATGAGGCCAAGAACTTTCCTACTGCACTGTTTTGGAAGAATTGCCTACAGCCATATTTTGGCCTACTTAGGCGTATATAGCGATACAGTTTTAATTACCTCTGTACGTGCTATTTCCCATAAGGCTCCAGCCTCATGCAGCACAGAGGGTGAATAGCGGACACCATGTTCGTGGTTGTTCACTATTTCTTTCCAGTCTCTTATTTAATGTGGCCAATGCTTTGTGTCTTATAAAACAAGAAAACAAGGAAAGGCTTGTTTCCTTCTGAGCTTTGCCAGGGCACTGATAACTTCAATATCAAGTCAAGTGATGAAGCTGGAAAGGTAACCACGCAATCACCCTTGGATGGGGAGGGATGGAGAGGATCTTACTCCTCTGTGCAGGCAGGAAGGTGAGGTGCAGGTTGATTTAGCAGCATCTTTCCCCTTAGGGTGCTGTGTTTGTTATGCTCAAGACCTCATTTTATCCGAGTTCATGCACATCATATGTCAAAACCCAGCTCCTGCCCACAGCTGCTCCGTAGGACAGTATTGCCAACTCCTTGGTTTCTCATGAGGAGCAGGATGGTGGTGGTCTTTTTACTTTATACCCACGACAGTATAAAGGCTGAAATTCACAGTTGGGAGTGTCCGGTGGGACCCTCTGAACCCTATTTATTTTTTTCCCTGGGCCCAGCAGCCTGCTAGGGGTGCTCAGGGACAAAAATACTGCTAAAGGCTCTTTCCACCCCGCTCCCTCCAGCACGGCACGAGAAGGAAGGAGGCTCTCTTTCTGTCCCCATCCCCTCTGTCCTGGGGAGAGGCAGCACTGCTGGAGGGGCCGGGATGCGGGCAGGGGTGGCCCCATAATTGTAAAAAGTCCCAGTGCCAACCAAAAATCTATTTCTCTGTCTTTGTTCTTAAAAAATAACGGACCGTTTTCTGCTGGGAGAGGCTTTTTCTGTGAAACTTTTTTTAATAAAAGACTCTCTTTTAACTCTCATATCCTCTTTTAAGTGAAAGAAAAACAGTGCTCCATGCCAGCATTTGAAGTCTGGTACAGTTACAGTAAAAAGAAAAAAAGACTATTTAATGGGTAAGATAAAGATCCTGAAATCAGTGCAGCTCTATACATATCCACAGATATATGTACACAGACAGTGGACCAGAAGTATAGATATACAGTAAGATAGCCAAATTTCATATAACTATGTATTCATAATTTAACTGTACAATATTATAAGAACCTGTATAAAAGTCATATGCTTTTTATCTGGCACCATTTGACTGCATGTGTTTCTGTTCTGGTTTATTGCATATCAGCTAATCGCATAATTCGGCTGGATGCATACTAAATTGAAGTCCAAATGCTGTTCACCGCAGTGTAATCCCTCTGGATAAATGAATAGTCAGTATACCCACTGGACTGCATTCCTCCACCACTACTTTGTAAACAGCTGTTAGCATGTGTTGTAAAATATAAGACAAAATCTGTTATTGCCACATATAAAAACGTGGTTGCTACGTTAAAATCTTCACCGCGGTTATGAAGAGGAATGTGCAAAACATTAAGATGAGCTGAGAAAGCACTGAAATGCTCAGTCCTTTCTGTGTCAGGTTCAGGTGAGGGCAGGTGCTGCTCCAGGAGCGCAGGCAGCAGAAGCACCAGGCTGGTACAGTGCAGGGGAAGCTCCTGAGGTCCCACCAGGGATTCCTGCAGGCCAAACCACAGCTCTAATGATGTCTTGATAGACTCAGTGGACAAAATATAGCACCTGGAAGTCCTTTCCTGATTTGTGCATGCTCAGAAGATGAGAAAAAATCAGAGTAAAGCAAACCAAGTAAAAAGAAGGCATCTTTTCCATCTGTGCTGCCATGGAGCAGCCTCACCCCACCTGCCTCCCACCACGACAGCGCACGGGGCTGCTCTTACTTTTCAAAAGAGCAAGCAGCAGCCAACAGGGATGGTTTTTTGGAGGAAAACCATACCCAGCCATTTTGTAAGGCAATGTTTTCCTCCTGACTTTTCAGCTAGGAGGGCAAGGTGAGGCAGGTGATGGCTTAGGGCAGAGGTGGGAAGGTCATGGTAGCCTGGGGAACGGCCGTGGGCGAAGGGGAAATACTCAGACGCAGACAGCCATACAAGCGGGGTCTGCACACGCGATGGGAGGGAGCCCTTGCCCACTTCACTCCCCAGACTTCAAAGCATCGTGCTGGCCGAGAGGCCGTGGGCTTCAGCAGTCAGTCTGCCATCTCTCCGGGGATGCCTTGCGGCAAAGCTGGCTGCATCAGCATCCTTAACAGCGCAGTGAAAGTCTGAGTAACTGACCGTAATGGTTCCCTTCTGGCCTGAAATTTGATGAAATCTTAATAATTCTGTCTTTCTTAGTCTAAGGGTACTGCACAGAAGCAATGGTCCGCAAACTCTTTCCTGATTCTGAAGGCTTTCTTTAGTTTTAATTTTCCTTTTATGACCAACCAGTGTTTTGCTTTATTTTTTTTCCATCCTCACTTCTTTCCCCATTGAGCAGACTTAATTCTTGGAGCCAGATTTGAGAGCTCTGAAGCACGAGTTTTCCCTCCCAGGAGCACAGGAGGGCTGAGGCAGGTCCCCCTCACACTGCACATCAACCCCATCAGTTGCTCCTCCTGGGTCTTTCTGAGGAATTGCCAAAGGGTGTTCAAAACTGGCTTAAAAACATGGAAAACAATATACAGATGTTTAAGTAGGTGTGTTAGAGGTCTGTTATTTTATCTTACTCTGTACTTGCTATCAGCACCTCAAAACTGAATGCAGCCACCAGAAGCCACTCTCCATCGCTCGGGCTGCTGACAGGCTCCAGTGAGGAAAAGGAGGGATAGAATGTGAGATTTCTGTAAATGAGATTCTTGTCACTGAGGCCAACAGCGTGGCAGGATTAGAAAAATAGAGTTATGCACTTCTGTGGAAAACGGAACTACCCACACTGATATTAGATAAGACAGAAAGATTAAGAGAAAGACATTCCCATGCTGTGGGGCAGTGACTACATAGATGGATAGGAAGAAGAAAATTTTCCCTACAGTTAGATCATTAAGAGGTTATTTTGTAAGATTTCCCATGCCCTGCTCTGAAATATCTCCTATAGCCACAGTGTCCGTGTCTGGCGGACCTCTTTTTGGAGGCAGGGTGGGGAATCTCCCTCTGCTTCTGATTTAGAGGTGGTCGAGTATGTCTTGGAAATTAGCTGTGTGCATTCCCTCTAATTTGTTTTGCTTCAAGGGTCCTCACATATCCATGGTTCTATTTCCACTGGCAACATAGGAAATTAGTTCACTGGCAGGAAAGCTCGTTAAAATTGTGAGATTTACAGGAATTTCAGTGACCAGTTTTTGAAAAAAGTCGGATGGAAGTTGTGGTTTACTTGCGTGGGCAAAGCTAGGGAGCATCTGAAATGCCATGCACTGAGCATTCCCAGTGAACTGCTTATCAACAAGATTTGGGGAAATTCCGGATAAAATTCAAATACATTTGATATAATTCTAAGTTACTCATGCATAACTTCGAACTGGGAAAATCGATTGCATTTCTCAAAGATACATTTTTAGGCATAATTTGCTCTGTTATAAAATTCCAACTAAGATTTTAACCTGTAGCACAATCTTTAAAGCTATCCACCTTTAAAACTGCATTAAAATAACAAAAGTGACCAGGAAAATCCAGCCAGGAATTCTGTTGTAATTTTAATGCAGCTGTATTATATATCTTATGTATTTCACAACATGCAACCTTAATTCTGCAAAGAGCTAAGCATGTGTTTAAATTTATACATTTTGAGTTTTAATGAGAACTCATAGAGTGTAAAGTTAAGCACACATAAAATCAGATTAGGAGTTAGTGTTAACACTGCAAGTGGTACATTCAAACACTGGAGGGAGAAAAAAAGAACATGTACTGTAGATGAGAGAAATTCGATGAATTAACTTTAAACTTCAGATGCTTTTTTATTTTTTAGAATACAGTCTTCAACCCCAGAACTGCAATAATACTGTGCTCTCTCACTCCATTTCCTCTGTATTTAAGCGGAGGTTTGGGGTACAATCACTTCATACAATCGGAGGAAGCATATTCCTAAATGTAAGTGTCTATTGCTGGATCCTATTTTTCTTATTAGTGTATCACCTGACCTTTGTAAGACTCCAGCTTATCTGATCACAGTTCCCAAGGCAATCCATTATTCTGTCATTGATATTCCTATTATGAGGCTTTTTTAAATTAATTGACTTTGGAGTAAAGAGGAGATGGTGGGTTTGAATAGAGGTGAGTATTTCACAGGGGCATGAATCATATCATACTTAAGCAGCATAGACTATGAGAGCAAAACACAGTCTCCTCCAATCAGCAGATCTAGTGTGTATCATCTCCAGTATTTAATTTATCTTATTCTTCTGCACGTTCCATGTAAAATCACTTTTGGATTTATTCAATCTCTGTGCTGTTTTTTCTGATATTCTTTAAAAAACAAACAACTTCTGCACCTTGCAACATATCAATGTGACACACTCCTCTGTCTTTGAAGAAAGCAGAGGTAGAAAAAAATCTTTTCTTTTTTTTTAGATACCTCCTCAAAGAAAGTAGCTCTTTTCTTCCAGGTCAAAGTAATTTGTGTGCTTAATCTCGGGTCTCTAGAAGACAGTTTTCTGCCAGACGGCTGACCAGTGCTCAGGGCATTAGTACTTTAATTTTCTGAAGTCTTGTAGGAGCTCCTCTAACATTCTTACTCATAACAGTGAAGGCAATAACTGCAGCTCAGCACAACAGCTCTGTGTGGATGGAGGCTCAGGATGAGCTTCTCAGTGCACTCTCCTTTGGGACACATGTTGACACACTCATGACCCAGGATTGTCCCACAAGTGATACCTCCAAAATCTTCATTGCCACATAATTTTTCCTCTGGCCATGCCCTTGGCCATCATCACTTGAGGGTACCTCATTTGTCTAACTCTACAAGCCTCTTGAGGAATATTTTCTCAAGTGTGTAACCTCTGGGACGTACGTCTTAAAATATTTTAATCCAGCAGCAGTATGAGTTAGCGGTGTATGCAAGTAATGCAATATTTCCCCCCCTCGATCCACAGGCTAGTAGGAGAGAGTGAGGGGGCCGTGCGTTTTCAAGGGTGTTGCAGCTCTGGAAAAGTGGGAGCCCCGAGACACTTAATCTGCTGGAGCCACCTTCCTCCTCCATCCACATGTGGCAGGTGGGCTGGGACCCCCACACCTAGCCCTTCCCGGACAAGGTAGGTGGCCCCATCCCTCCTGCCCCACTCCTGTGGACACCTTCCCCCTTTCCTTCCTCTTCCTCACCGTCCACGGCCACTGTGAGCCGATGGTGTCTTCCAATGACACCCCATCCCCATCCTTCTACCACCTCCACCACAGGGAGGTTAACAACCAGGTTTGGTTTCTTCTCTGTCCTTCAGATCTCTTTGAAAACGTCCTTTCCCAGGGAGCCTTCCTATCCTGTTTCAACCACAGGCGACCGTGGCAGATTCGCCCCTTCTTAAGGCGCAGAGACAAGCGAGGACCGGGGGGAGCGGGAGCGAGTAGGGTGACCTTGCTCCAGTCTCATGGGCCACTTCAGGATTTCACTGTGTAGGTAAATAATAAGCAAAATTTGTGAATATGTTAAACATGTCACATTTTCTCAGCAAAATATTTACCTTTTTTTGTCTTAGAGAGACAATGCTGATCTTACTAACAGGGGTGTGATCTCAAACCTCATTCCTGGCTTTTAACTGTGTATAATAATTCAGTTCACCCATTTATCCCTTTAACATAACATTTAGGTTAAGCAGGAGGCCTAAGGGGAACATGTTATTACTAGCCTGTTTTTTACTTTTCTTTGATGTCCTCGATTCTATTCTCATTCATGGATTGGGGTGTGCAGCAAATGAACCTTGAGCATTTATTTTATTTACTAATTTTGCTTACTAGCATTATCAAAAGAGTGGAGCAGCTGCGAGCTTCACAGATTGAGCATACATCTGAACATTTAACGGCCCCAGTTTATCCTGGCTTCAAGGCATCACAATATAATATTCACTGACATGAAAGCTGAAGAAAGGATGTCATGGGAAGTCTGAGCGTCACGCTGTGAGAGGGTATGTACTGCGAGACCCTCACTCCATTGGCTTCTAATAGGCTAAGTATTGATATGCAAATAAGAGAGGAGCTTGTGTGTGGCCTTTTAATTCAGTCACTAAACATCAGTTCAGGGGGAAAAAAAAATAGTAAGGCCTCTCCTCTTACATTTCTAACTACAGATGCACAAAACCCAAAATGGATGCATTTTCACTCAACTGCTACAAAATCAAATGAGGCCACTGCTGAAAAAAAGCTCATGTATAGGACCTGAAAGCTGAAAAACTCTGATTCAGATTTCAAACACCAAGTGCTGAGGTAGGCTGATAAGCAGAAGTGAGCTAACCCATGGCGGGGTGGGGGTGGGGGGTTAAAAAAAAAATCAGTTCCTTCATTCCTAACATGCCTCCCTGGGAGCAATACATGTGCCTCTGGAAGATTAGGTGCTGGGTTGCCATCCCTGAAAATAGAAAGATGTTTGCAAGGTAGCAGAAAGAGAGGCCCAAAGGGCATCTCCAAGGAGGCTTTGACTCTTCTGGTTCTGACACACACAGATAATTCCAATTTCAAGTTCGAAGCGGGGGCAGTGGATGAGAGGAAAGCAGCTGTTAGTTTATCTTGTAAACAAGCCCCAGCGTGCCACCAGATTATGACAGGGCTTCGGGTTGGCGATGGCCCTAGACAGCTAAAAGAGTGAAGTGTTTAAAAAATAGAATTGCTTCTGAGAGCACCGTTACCCAGCTACTTTGCGTTGCTGCAAATACTACAACTGGCCTGAAAGCCCCAAAGTAGTGAGGATGCTGGAAGCTCTCAGTCCCATAGCTGGAAGGGCATGTGTGGTCCTCACCTGGGAACCAACCACTGGGAAGAACATAGCCGAAAAACTCCTTCATGCTCTGAACTCACTTGCTCTGAGCAAGCTGGACCAAAACCAGGCTTTCAAGCAAGGCATCCCGGAGGAAAACCATGACTGTCCATTAAATGTGGCACCGGGTTTACTACATATTGTCACAACATGGATCACACGCAGCATTTAATGGGAGGCTCAATGGCCAAAGGATGCCCCGGTAAACATCGCTGCGACCAGGTTCTTTGTGCTGCAGCTCTGTGTGGCCGAGCTCCACGTACATGTGTTATTTGCCATTAGCATATGTTGGCTCCAGCTGCCCGCATGTCCGTGCCTGACTGTAGCTGGTGCCAGGGGTATCACGAATAGCCCTGCCTTCGTTTTTTCCGCTTGCCTCCGGGCCTGTCTGTGTGGGAGTTTATAACAGCGCAAGATAAGATGCTATATTTATATTCCTATAAGGCCCTCGCAGATTTGCATTCCAGAATGAGCACAGTTTTCCAGCTCAACTTAGGCTGCTTTGGAAACAGCTCAAGACAAGCAAGAAAAAGCCATTCTTTATTCCCAAATAAGTATGTCCCACATCAGTATGACTGCCGAGTTGCCATGGACCCCTGTGATTTCCCACATGAAAACACAGAGGCACAGCAGGTCAGGGCAGACCCACCTCCACAGTGGTGGTGGCCACGCATTGGCCACCAGACTCCCCCCAAACCTCTTGGTGTGCGGGTTCCCCAGTGCCCTCATCAGCCGCCCTCACTCCTCCAGCAGCTGGTCCCGCTTCTTCTTCCAGCTCTTCTTCAAATGGGCGCCTACTGCATACACATATCCCCTCCTAAATTCACCTCCTCTCCTCTATAGGCAAGCCTATTCACAGGATTAATCTTACCTTCCATTTTCCCCACAGACATTAAACAAATAAAAGCAGCAGCAGGGAAAAAGAAATGTAGAAGTCAGCTTAATACCCAGTGGATATAAACTATTGAGACGGTGTAACGCATACCTACACACATGCACTCTCACGCACCCATACGAACCTTCTTAAGAGGAGAAATCCCTTATGTGTCTTCCTATTATAAAACACACTTACCTTTCACCACAACCAGTAGGGAAGCTGCTTAATAACGAAGACTTGAAGGTCTGCTCTTATTTCTCTAGACTTTAAATGCTCAGCTCATCCCTGTGTTGTGGGTATCATCGTTTCTGGTGTGGAAGGCTTAGGAGGATTCCCAGAGAGCCCATTAACATTGCTTCTTAATTGGCTTAAGGCATCGAAGCAGATCTCAGCTTGGCACAACCTTCACTCCCCGTGCATCACTCCAGGTCTCTGCCACTTCAAAGAATAGAAAATCAGGAGTAAACCCTGGGAGTGACACTTAAAATAAAAGCTAGAACTTCCTTAGCCTGGGAAATTGCAGGTGAAAGATGTGCATTTTACAGCCTTCCTGGGAAAATATTGCTTTCACAAAACCAACAAAGACATTTGATTACAGCTTTTAATTCTGAATTGGTGTCAAAGTGTTTAACCTTTCACTTACCGGTGCGCCACCACCTCAATACTATTATAGAATGTGATTAAAATGCATATTCCCTCCCCCTGTTCAACCGAGCAATGTTTGAGGAAGAAAGCGAATGCAGGTGTACAGAGGCGCAGTTTACACCCTCGGGCTGCTTGGGGACAAAACCCATACCGGCAACGACGACTCAACCCAACTCACCTGAGCTCCACTGCGTCAGAGCAGGTAATTGCCATAAATCACCCGGTGCCCCGCTCTCCGCAGCACAGAGAAGATTAATGGCAGCAGACATCGGAGCTGCCAACTCGGAAGATTTCTGTGGTGGAGCAGGGACAGCTATGCAGGAGGAATTTGTGATAAAAAGCTATACTGGGACCGTAATAAAGTGCTGGAAAGACGCTGAAGTCCTCTTCCATAACGCAGGCACGTTAAGGTCTCTCTGATTGTGGTGACAGACAGGTATTTGACTGAACACACTGGCAGCTATTGAAAAAAATAACCAGTAGCTAAAAGCTAATGTCAAAACGTGATGTAGGCCTGTCAGATGCCATCAGTAATAATTTTTGCTATGACCACATGCTGGTAAGGAGGGCAAAGGAAACAATATTGTCTCTGACTGCAAGGGACCGGCCGCCTGTGATTTGTGGGCTTCAGAGGCAGAGGGTCTGCTGCCACCCTCCCCGAGGGAGAGAGAGAGATTTATTGTCTCCACTGTTTTCCTTTGCTTTGGTTAGAGGAAAAACATTGCTGGGGAAGAAGAGACGAGGAATATGTTGCATGGAGATAAAGAGAAGTACCTACAATGGAATATTATATAGGCATAAATGCATCAAATAGCATATTACATAGGTGTAAAGGACTACTACAGCCTTTATAAGAAGGGTGCAGAAGGGCTGCCAGACAAGCAGTATTTTGTAGCAAAAGTTTGTCATGAGCTATTTAGCAGGAAAAACAAGCAGAGCAGCAAAACAGCCCTAGACCTTTCCCTCGCCTTCATCCTTCGGCCATGCCAGTGGGAATAGGCTGCCAAGAGGTGCGGTACGATGCACGTGGTCCTGGCCAGTCACTGCTCCTCTTCTGCTTCCCTCTTGTTCCCCAGCGGCAGCAAAGCCATGGCAAGAAGAGGAAAGACTGGAATAAAAAAGGGGAATTACCAGCCGGGCTTTGTTTTGTGATCGGCTCTGCCCCTGCTTAGGTAGAAAGGGGCACTGAGTTTAGCAAATCACCCTTAGCCCTGTCCACAAGAGAGGGGCCATACCCAGGCACGTGTCTTCATTTGCAAGACACAATTTAAACCTCGGTCCCTCAACCCCCAAGACAGGCTGTCCTGTCAGTGTTTACAAGGTGTCCTGGCTTGGGCTTGTTTCCAGAGACATTTTCGGGAGCGATGGTTGGGCTTCACGGCTCAGGAGCTGCATCTTGCAGCCTGATTTCCCAAATGTTGAAGTACAGCTGCAATGCCAATCTGTATTCTGCTCTTTTAATGAAACTTCTTAATTTCAGACTGGACACTGCATCTCTGTGTCCAAACAGGTTTCAAGTCTTTTTTCTCTTCTGTTAAAGAGTCCATTAAAGAGTCCATTCCCTGCCAACAACCAGCTGCTGCTGTTTATTTTTACATCTTATTCTTCATGCATAAAGCAGGGTGCAGCTTTCTCAGGACCGATTTCACCACTGAAAACGTTTCCCCCAACTTCAGAGTTAAAAACAACAAGGAAACTTAAAGCGGGAAAGAAACTAATCATCTGGCGCTCTTAAAGCTGGTGAGGCTTTTAGTCTTGCCAGCAGCAGATCTCCGATGAGATCTTTGTGGAGTAGTGCAGCGGAGGCGCGCCGTGGCTCGGTGTGACAGATCCAAATGTATCCTGTCTGTCCAAAGGGGGCCAGTGGCTCACAGCAGCTGTCGAGCTGCTTTGTAAACAAGTGGGGGACATAGCTGTTTAACCTAGAATCATGCATCTGAAAATATGCTTTGCCTCTCCAAGGAGTTTGCTGGAAATGCTTCAAAGGGTTCTGTTTTTCCCAGAAAGCTGCATCATGTGGTGTTTATCAACTCCTAGAAAGTACTCGCAGCCTTCTTCCATAGGAGAGCGGCACTTTGCAGTTTGACAGTAAAATCACACATGACTTGTTAAGCACAACTTCCTAATGTAGCTCCCTGTCTGTTGCAACAGTCTCCCTGGTGGTAAAAAAATACAGTACATTACACTCGCTACAGCAACTGTGATGGCAATATGCAGATTACATGACCATATCGCTCTCCGGCACCTAAAAAAGAAATATTTATTTTAGCGTAGTCAGTACTCTTTTCACAGTCTCTTCTTTCACTGTTCTTTTGTGTTACGCTGTCTTAACTTCATCCCGGCATCTCTCTGGTATTGCTTGATACCAACCGTTTTCTTTCTTACACGCACGCCTTTATATCCAAGCTGACCCTTTGTATTCCCGGGCCATCCATGCTGACCTCTGTATTCCGGTGTCTTTATTTCTAAATAGCGCACATAACCCAAGTTCATGGATCATTTTATCTTACAATACACACCAATTCACATACGTGTCTTCATTCTCTCCTGTGGTTTATCCTATTCTTCTGCTTTCTTCCACCTTTTATATCTTTCTTTCAACATGTGCCCTGCTGAAAGACTTTTTTTCCCTATCTTTTAATTGGGTTTTTAACAGAACCTAGAGTAAATTAGGGCTATTCTTATTTTGGAAACCTGTTACATAACAAATTCCCATCTTTTGCAAATTTTCTCTAAGAATCTCCGGTTTTCAGGTCAAGGACTACTTTTTCCTGACCATTTTTTATTCTTTGTGCAAGGGCACTACAGGGAAAGACGTGTTATTTGAGCTGCAGCTACAGGCTCATTGTAAAGCCAGGAATAATGAAGTTCTGGTTTGAAGCTCAAGCGTTGAATCTGAATTAAATCAACTAATTGTTTTTCCATCTCTAGAATAGGAGCAATATTGTACATCCCACCTTACAGGGCTGTGTGAGGTTGAAATAATGACAATGAAGTCATAAGCTACCCCAGACCATCCCAATCAGTCTTTGAAAAATGTATTGCCATGCAGTTTTTCTCATTTGGTATTGTGGTTTAGCCTTTTCTCAGCAAATAGGCTTGCCAAGTCTAGTCTGAAGCCCGCACGCTGCTGAAAGGATATTGTACCGAAATAGGAGTGTAGGTGTGGGTGAAGACTGCCAGAAGCGTCTCCTATTACGCCAACGAGAGAAAATGGCAACCGACTTCCATATATCCTGTAGTCTGGAAAATGGTGAAATACCATCTTTTTCACAGTCATAAATGGATAAGCAGGAGGTAAAAAATAAGTACAACGTGAATTCTGTGCAAAAAGGGCACAGACACAGGGAATTAGAGAAGCTAAGAAAATGCAGTGTCATAAAGAAATGAAGGAGGCACGCCACTGTCCCAAAATCCTTAAATAGCACAGATGAGAAACCTTTAGACCCATGCTCGCTCTGTATCTAACTGACATTCATCTGCATCGTCATAGACATTCACCTCCAGTACCAGCAGAGAATAGGTCGGTCCTTTATGTTGAGCTTTTCCTTTTACTAGATTTTGCCATGTGAAGCATGTCCTGCTTTGACGAGGCAGAGTCTGCAGCCAGATAGCATTGACTGTCCAAGCACATACGACATCTCTCGCATAGGATGTACACACAGATACTTTTTTTTTAAAGTCGGGTTTTAACACGTGCCTTGTGAGAGGATGGATGGACTGTTTGCTTAAAATTTTAGCATAAGATCGGGCAGGAGAAAAGGTAGTCAAGATTGTAGTAAGTATCTCTACAACAGAGCAAAAAAGAAGTCTAGGGATTAGGTATATGGTTTTGTATTAAGTCGTATATGCAATTTGAGAAGAAAGACATTTTTCCCCCTTTCTTTCTCAGTCTCATATAGAATCCAGTTTCTCCTCAGGCTCTGGACCTGTTGGACAGAAATCCTAGTTTACATGCACATTAAGAAAATGAAAAAAAACAAAGGAAAACTTTTACCAGTTTTATTTTCTTGACAAATGAAAATGTGTTTCTTTTGCATTGTTTAAAAAGTTAATGTTAACTCGAGGATTAGGTTGGGTTTTGGCAATGCAAAAATACTAATTTTAAAACTACGGATTTTCGTGTTTTCCTCAACTTGTTTTTCAGTACAAAAAGAGGCAAACATTTTTAAGAGTGCTGAATGGAAGAAAACATAAATTCACAGGGTTTCTAACATTTTTTATAACCCTTCTGTGAGGAAGGAAAGGAGATTTCTTCACTTTTACGTGTGTTAACTCTGTACTTCTACCATCCACCCTTCATTTTCCATTTGAAATGAGTGGGATGAGGAGATAAAAAGAAAATCAGCAGATGAAGAGAAAACTAAAACTGGTTAATTTTCATTTTTTAGAAACTAAATTACCGAAATCTTTGTTGATATATGGAATTAGAAGCAGTCTTTCATTTCATATTTTCCAAGTATAACATAAAAAACTGTCAAAAAAAGGCTTTTGATTCCAATGACACCTCATCTTCTGAAATGCATTTTTTGGACAAAAATTTCCGCTTATTCTGCCGTAGAGGTTGACACTGACCTTCTACATGTAGATTCAAAGAGATTAATTAAAGGCGAGCAGCACTGCTAAATTGTCAGCAGCTGGGGGATGAAAGAGATTCTGGAGAGTAATTCTCCAGTGACGCTGTGGATAAGACAGGACATTTAGTGGCTAAATTATCTCCCTCCTGAATTTAAACGGAGTCTGGCGAAATGGTAGTTTTCTGAAACTCCCTTTATGGTCAAATCCTATTGCTGGTGGCATGACTTTTTTTATAAAGCAAAAACAAAATATAAAATAAATGGTATAATTAACATTAAATGGTGCAAATATACAGAACTTACTGCGCACTAGGGATTATACATAAGATAAACTTTATAGTTTTTACATTTCAATTTTATAATTATTTTTCCCCTCTATTTCTCAATATGTTTCACTGGCATTCAAAGAACAAGAGTAGAGCTCCCCTGTGGTTAATTTAACCCTAGGAAATTCCCCAGAGTGTAATCAAAGACTGCACAGTGGCTAACATTTCTCTCCTGTTTCAAAACTAATGAAGTTAAATCCTGCTGGCTAAGACAGTATTTCTAAAAGTCTATTAGACTTTAAATATAGTAACTGAACAGACATCAGTCATACTACGAAATGCATTTTTTACCACCTGTCTAAAAGAGGCAGCACAGCCGCAGAAAGACCTCATCCACGGGCTTGAACCAGCCTCATTATCACCTATGAATTAAATTGAAACTGCCAAAAGTCACAGCAGTGAATTCTAGAGGTAACACTCAGACCATTGCCCATGGCATGGATGCAAAACACCTTCCCCAGACCTGGCCTGGGATTTACTTTCTTCATAGCTACCCACGTGGGACTAACCTACTTCAAAGGGTCCTCAAGTGGGTCACAGGCGTAAGAAATCTGCATATCTTAAGCAATTAGGACTGCTGGAAAAAGTCATATGAGGGAATAAATCACTGTTTAAGCCATGCTGCTAACAGGAACACTGTTTGAGGGGACCAGGGTGTGCAGCGTGGCATGAACCTCAGCAGCACTTTGGTAAACATCTGAGTCCTTATTTTTTGTCAGCATTTGTGTTCCTCTTGGCTCCGGGATATCCCCGCAGGGGAAAGAAAAATGGGAAACTCATACACATGCATCTTACATGGATATTTGTGCAACTACTCAAACTTTTCATTCTGGTGGCTACCATGAGCGCTGTGAGGTGGGAATCACCCAAGCAAGGAACAGAAACACACACCATCAGTCCCACGAGACAACCTGCAAGTAAGGCCAAGCAAAATCCTAAACGCGCCAGGGCAGTAAGAGCTTTAGGTCCTGTTCACTTAACATTATGTGTGCATGTCAGATTAGAAAATAGGATAAAAATCATTGGAAATAAGAAAATAACTAGAAATGGTTTATTTTAACAGCATGAGCAAGGTAAATATATTAGCAATATTTCTCCTTTAAAAAAAAAATCATTCTTGAAGCCCTTGGAGGCAAATTTGTTGGTGGCTCTTGATAACACTGTTCTCTTTAGTTCATGGGAGTCCTGCAAACATGTCTCATAACTGACACCTCTTTAAACCCAGACTTTATTTTTTCTGTCATTATTTTAAAGCCCTATGCAAACTGCCCAGAAAAAAAATTTGCTTTCAGTTCCTGTAGAGAACTGCAACCAGCTCCTTTGTTTACTGTGGTTTTATGAGTTAAATGATCACAAATGAACTGATTAACCCTAAATTACATGAAGAACCAAAATAAGAGACACTGGACGATTCCCTTGGTTTGTTCTCAGCCCGCTTCTTTGGGGAAAGATGAGGTTTTTCTGTGTTTATACATTTCTGCCATCCAGCCCACTTCTGCTGCTGTTTTCTCCAATGTCATCAGTAATTGGATTAAACCCTGACAGATCCCTCGAGTTCATTAAAGGTGGGAGGAAACAACACATACTGGGGCAAAACAATCCCTGCCCTTACTCCAGCAAAACCAATACAGTATAATCATAGGTGAATTTAGCTCACTCTGTCTTAATCTACTCAGTGACCCCTCCACCTCACCTAATGGCAGAGTCGTTGCACGTTTTTCTGCCCAGGATTTTTATAATTAGGGAGACAATATCTTAATCTTGCCTTCACCCACAGCTAAGGCAACTGGATTATAACAAAGCCAAGTGAACAGCCGGGGTCAGAGCATGTGAATCACGAAATGACCCAAAACTAAACTGAGAAGCAGGTAGCACTCAGCGCATGCTTCTCCTGCTTTTTTCTGCACTGTCACTTTATACAACAGACCGTTTGCAGTTTAATACAAATATTAGACACTTTCCATGTATGGTTAGAGCAAGTTACGTCCAAGCAAGGGTTTGGTGGGGCTTTTCCCAGGGGTTTTTCCTTTTTTGTCAGTCGGTTGCTGTTTCTGTCAACATTATATTAACCAAAATCTCCACATTTATTTCAATAATTAATTACAGTATTAAGGGCTGAAGAACACAGCAATATTCATGGTTTTGTAAAGCTCTTGTTTTCAAGGTTAAATGAGCAAGCAACTTCTAACACAGTTCTCTTTGGAAATAAACAGGGAGTAGCAAGAGGTGTACCTGGCTACAGAAATGGACTTGAGGGAGTGCAGAAACTGCGTGGCTCTTTTTGCATAAATTTCTCAAAGTTTCTGGGAAAAGGGGGCTGCACTCCACAAAGAAATGCCTCGGGAAGGCCAGAAGCAGGCAGGTCGAAGGCGCTGTGTAACAAATCCACGGGCTCCGGGAGCACATCCTGCAGTGCCTGTGCCTGGGTGGAGCGGGGAGAGAGGACGGGGGCACCAGCAAGAATGCACATGAGACAGCACGGCAACTGGGAGTGAAACAGCCCTTCATGAGGGATACCCTGGCACCTCCTCAGCGGTGTCAGCTCTGTCTGCTGCTACACTGAAGCCTCTGCTGCCCTGGGGCACTCTCAGCATCTCCTTTTCCCCCATACTGGGTTCCCACCCCACATTCCTCTTTTTCCCCCATCCTTTGCTTCAAATCTGCTCCCAACACAGTCCTTCAAGCTCCTCCCTGTCCACCTGGACTGAAGCTCGGGAGCAAAGAGAGAGGACACAACACATGTGGAGTGTGGGGAGAGGAAAGAAAGAGGATACACAATAGCCCAAGTGTGGGGCACTCAGCACTGTGCTTTAAGCCAGACCCAGAGTGAATACCGAGCCAGCCCAGAAGACAAGGGGAAAAAAAATCTCCCTGTAAGCAAGGACCTACATTTTCCCCACATGTTCTCTGCAGGAAATCTTCAGGCTGGGTTGTAAAGATTTAAGAACTGCACTTGTTTGCTGCAGGAGAGCACTTGGCAAAGAAATAAATGGGAGGCTTAGTTTGCTTTGGGGAGAGTTGTGCTGTATTTGATTTATTCTGAATTTATGACTTTCACAAAGGCAGTTGCTAAGGGACACTAGTGCAGGAGAGGGCAGAGGAACCAATGACACATTTTATCATTTTTTAAAATAAAATAACTTAATTGATGCTGTTTTAGAGCCACTGCACTGCACCAGCAGCTTTACCTCAGTTTGTGTACACCACAACAGGCGAGTTTCAGCGTAAGCAGCACCTGTCTCTCCAATTACTCTTCTATGTCTTTAAATGCCACCACCATACACCTTCCATTGCACCTGGGCAATAGTTACTTCAAATCAATCTGTTTCCATCATTACCAACCTATTTTCTGGGGACTAACTACTTACAACCCCTTTGGTCCTGTAATCATTTTAAACTCTACAGAGCAAGGTTTTCTAGAAGTATTTTATCCATATACTGCTGTAGAGCTTTAATTGCATCAAAACAGGTGTTATCCTTCGATATGTCTTTCTCCCCACCCCAAATAATTTAACTGCAATTGTTAAAACCTGCATTAAAACGCCCAGATTTCCATATTGCACAGTGCAGTTTTTAAAATGATGAGCCTGAACCTGGAAGCTGAACAGAGTGTGAGCTGCAATTTTTCAGATCCGCAAACCAATAAATTAACATAACAGGAACTAAAGGAGAAATCTGATTACATGAAATTGCCAACCAGATGCCAAGAATGCTGTCGGAGTCATTTACAAATATTCACTACTGTTGCACCTCTACTCTAAAAGTCATTCCTTTTTTCAGCGTTTCTACTTTTCTAGAAACTCTGAGGTGCCTTCTTGGCACAAACCTCAAAAGCAGACATGCCAAGGGCAAAAAAAAAGGCTCCAAAGATGGTTTTTATGTGATTCTTCAAGATACCAAGAGCTGTGCAGCCATGTGCGGATGTTGGCACATGAGCTGGGGATTCCCCAAAGGTTGTGAATGGAGTTGGCTGAAACCTTCCAGGCAAATGATTTATTGGCTGAGAAATGAAAGGTGGGGTCAGTCAAAACATGTCATACATTTGTGACAAATACACTTGGAGTTTTGGTTTAAAAAGTTGGAAAATGTTGAAGTATTCTAGGATGCCATCTTCTCAATGAAAAATTTCAACAGTGGTATCCCAGGGCTACATGAGACCAATCACTGCTTCTTTTCTTCTTTTCTCTTTTTGGGTTTTTTAATACTTCCCCTGATAAATGAAATGAGCAAAGGCTTTTTCAGTTAACTAAAATATTATGTTCAACCGAAAATGGTTACTCTTCCTCATATTTTCTGTTTCCACTACCAATCTGAAAAATCAGTAATGTACATGTTATACTCATGGCTTACATTAAGCAGAAACATTTAGAAATCAACCTGGATTGAACAGGCAGTAACAGATAACATTTTTAAAGCAATTTGAAAGGTAGCCTATGGCTACAAACAAGATTTTAAGTTCTTTCACAGCAGTGCAAAATAGATATTGAGGGCAGATTATGGGCAGCACATAGAAATCCCACTTTTCATGTCTAGAAAAGTGTTGTCACACACTTCCCAAGAGACAGTTTTCTGATAGAAGCAGTATTTGAAAGAGGAGAGCGTTCAGGGGAGACCTTACTGCCATCTGTATTGGAGTGTACAGATAAGATGGCAGCCAGACTCTTCCTGGAGGTGCACAGTGATGGGATGAGCAGCAAGGGGCACAAGCCAGAACACAAGAAATTCTGATTCAATATTAGGAGGATTTTTTTTTTACCACATTGGTGGTCGAACAGAGGACTGGGCTGCCCAGAGAGGCTGTGAGCCTCCACCCTTGAAGGTGTTCAAGACTAGAGAGGATGCAGCCCCGAGCAACGTGAACTGATTAGTCCTGCTCTGAGAGAGGTAGGACTAGATGACCTCCAGAGGTCCCTTCCTACCCAAATTGCTCTGTGTTTCTATGATTAGATGATTCTAAGGCTGAATATGCTGCATATGGGCAGCAAGATTTCTCAGCTCATATTCTTAAAGAATTCCCACCTTAGGGAAAATCCAGGGGAAAGAGGAGATCCTCCAAAGTATGTGCTGGAAGGACGTAGCCTGGACTTTACCTGGGTCCATTGAGGTTTGTACTCTGCTCACTAGGGCTTCCTTCCCCACTGAATCAGCGATTTTTATTCATGGTTTGACTACAGCTCTGCCCCTCTGCATCTTCTTTGGGAGAGAAAGTATAAATGGAAAGAAATCTCATGGAAAATCTTCCCTTCAGAGGAATTTGAGGACTTCAGCAGCTCTTGGGCTTTCTGTATATCTCACCTCCCTGATTCACTTGCATGGGAAGTGCACGATATATTGTGAAAATCATTAGGAGGTGCACACTCTGTCTCCCTCTAACTCCTTTTCATCATGTTTGCATAAATAAGGAACTCACTGTATGTGAAAAACATTAAAAGGATAAAATTACTTGGATTTTTTTTTCCAAACAGAAAAAAATAACAATCTCCTTTAATTGAGGTCTCTTACAGAAAAGAACCAGGATGCTGATTTGAAACACATTTCCCTGGAAGAGTAAGTGATGTTTGAACACTGCATTTTCGGCACCTGAAGTACTAGACCTTAGATTCTTTTAAGTGAACTTCTTGGTGGCATTACATCTTTCAGATCCTGTTGCACTCCAAATAAACCTAACTCTAGCTATTGGCATAAAGCAGATATTGTATTGTCTTAGACCAAGGACCAGGTAGTAATGAATGCATTGTAAAAGAAAGCATCTCTTTCAGGTTTAAATCCAATTTCTTGAATGACAGATGTGCTAAAAGTCATCTGCAGCCCTTTGTGTTCCTTTGGTGATTGAGACAACAGCGATTTGTATAACACTCTCCTTACAACCTTTCTCTCGTTGCTTTTCTCAGGAAATTCTGAAAAAATAGGCCTTCACAATCAGACATGAACGAATGGTTCATGGTCTGGACAAGATCCTTGAATTCTCTTCTCTTCTGGAAGTATATGTAAGCGTATTATTGTTTAAAGAGAAGAAAGCTGTAAATCAACTTCATAAACTCTCTTTCCACTTGAACACCACTACCTGCTCACATGTGATATAACTGTCCCAAAATAGTCTCTGCATATTGTGCTTTGTATTGGTTTGACATGGGCTGGATTATGAAACAGTACAGTGGTTCTTTTTCATTGGAGTGTCTATGTACCTATAAATATACCATATCGCTTATGGTGAGATTCATCCTACTTTGTTTCAATTCTTTATTTCTCTGCGATCATTGGCCTTCAATTATGTTACCTATGTTACTGTATCAAATACTTTCGTCACTAATGCAGATCCAAATTCCAGTGAATAAAACAAGATTGCATCTGATACTGCCATAGCAGAGAAATATCCTAAATCCATAGCAGATTTGCCATGTTTAGATCATCAGTGATATATTTAGGTAAATAAACCCCCAAAAATCTGCAGTTAGTCTCAAGGGAAGGTGATTATGTTTTGAGGTCCGGAGGTGATTGAAAAGCGGAATGTATATTATTTGTTTCATTGTTTTTTCCCGAGAGATACTATATTTGGACAAACAAATGAATAGGTTGGCACAGGGATGCATGTTGCAGTTAATGCTGGACCAGAAATGTCACCTAGCAGAGGATATCGCCTTGCATCCTCACTTTTCCAGAGCAATAAGTTCACTACTGCAGGAGCCAAGAAAGGCTAAAAGGCTTAACAACTGTAAATGAAAGCACAATCACATCCATAACTTTTCTGTACTGACTACATGAGAAAGAACAGCACAGAGCGGTTTCCTATTTCACAGGGATAGAGCTCGACAGTAATATATAGCCCAAGAAGAGAAAGTGGCACTAAAAATCCACAGAGTAAAAAATTTATGCTATTACATTTAGTTTAAAAAAAGAAAATCCCACTGCATTTGATTGTCTGGGAAAATGTTTCCTACACTTGTGAGGCAGCCAGCCTCGGGAAAGCAGAGGGAAACCAAGTGGCCATCTCAAAGCACAACTTCATTTGGCTGAACGGCGCAGCAGAGGCAGGCTCAACTGGTTGCTGGTCTGTGCCTGAAATGGCAGGTCAGGCTGCACGTCCAGGGAACCACATGCACTCACTGCATCCCCACGTCCCCCTGAGCTCCCTCACCAAAGAGGCACTCCCCACACTCCAAACGTGACGTGGAAATCGGCTGTACCAATCTAATCTGGTGTTTCTTCTGGCTCCTACCTTCTCCTGACCAGCCTCTGGTGCTGAGGCTTGCCTGCACATCGGTGCAATCGGGAAGGCTGGTGGTCTCCAGAATGGACATTGCCCCAGAAGCTCAATGGCAGGGCAATGGTATCACCAGCTTCATGCTCTCCCATCACTGATCTGCCGTGCTCTCCTCACTTGGGGGAGGTGGGACGGGACCAAGGGTGGTGGGGACGTCACCCTGCGACCACGCCGCCACCACCCTGAGCACCCAGACTCCTTTCTTTGGAAGAAACCAGCCCTTGCCAAAAAGTTCAGCTGCAGTAGCAGCAAAGCGACTTTAACGGGCATTTGTCCCACACGTGAGGATATAAATAATCTTATAAATACAGAAAATAGAGAGTCAGTGTGAGAATGCCCTAAGGGAGGACAAGGGAGAAGTGCAAACTTCCAGCTACCTCAAGCTCTCGCTGGCAGTGTACCTTCCCAATTAAAAGCCATGGAAAAATATCTGTTCCCCAAATCTTTTGGCAAGCTCTGCTACTGGTCAGGAAAAGGCACTCTGAACTGTTCTTGCTGAGGAAGTGTGGATTTTATTCTTTTATTGTTCATTTTCAAGTTAAACACATGCACAGTCATTTTTGTAATCTTGAAGAGGTATTTTAATTGATTTCCCAAGTATTTTAAGGTCTATTAATTCCATGGATCTTGCAAACGCTGCATTTTCTGTATTCCAGCTGCTGTTCTAATCATGTTCATTAACAGAATTACTTTTACCTGCCAGCGAATACTTTACATTGCATTAATAAATCTTCTGTTTGCTATCAGAACTGAGTGGACAAATAAAATAAAATACCCAATAGTGTGAGTTTCCACATGGGTCTAACACTGTTCTATTATGTCATTCCACCAAGAGATTTAAACAAATTTGAATATAAAGGTGAGAAAATGAAAAACATGTGAGTATTATTTTAAAGTTTGTACTTTTACATTTTTAACAGTATCTCCTTTTTCCACATTCGAAATTAGCTGTTTTTTCTCACAGGCTTTGTTGTGGTGAAAGTCTTATGGAAAGTGAGCTTTCTCCCTGAGGTATAATCAGCAGTTATAATATCCAGTACCTCACATACTGTATGATCAATTCATTTTCCTACATTTTATGAGCAATATAAAAAATACAGATATTAAGAAATACATTATAACCTCCCAGTTTTACACTGTATACCCCTTAACAGCCAGCAGAAAGGCCCGACGCAAAAGTCTTTTTGCCTGTATTATTTCCCCATAGTTCTCAATTAATTTTTCTAAAAGCTCTGAAATTCTGCCAGCACCACACGTGCACGGAAGATAAAATGAAACAGCAATTAATCCAATCATCTTTGATTTAACATTAATGTAACTCAGTGCATTAGGCCTTGTTTTACATGCAACTGTGTTGTTCCGACTACATTTCAGAGAGCCCCCAAATTAGCCAATTCACAAATCATAATTGAACCAAGAAGGATGAGGGTATTCCACTTAGTATGACCCTTCTGCAGCGTCTCTCTTCCCCGAGGAAAGAAGGCAGATTAGCAAGACTGGCAACTCTTCACCAGCCAGCGAGAACTGAAAATGTGAGGTGCGGCGCGGCCCGTGCTAGGACATCCAGCTGTGCGCCAGTTGCTGCAAAGCTACAGCAGGAAATTGGGATGATCGGAACTTTCAGGGAAGAAACTCTGGATCTGGCAAGAGCCTTGTCCCATAACCGTTGCATGGTCCCACTGAGCGCAGTAGGAGTCGTGCTGCTCGCAAGAAGAGTTAAGCACGTGGTCACGTATTTGTAGTGTGAGGGAGCTGACTGGTTAGCATTCCTCTTTATTGCCCTATTAATTCTAGCAGAAGTCAAAATGATTCATCTTATTGTAATAGTAAGCAAGGAAATTAAGAAGCATTAGGACTAATCGTACCGTGGTACCATTACAACGCAACCTGAGACTGCAGAGCTGACTTAGGCATTTGTTTTGCCCATCCGATTGGCGCCAGAGTTTTTCTGCGTTTTGTTCTTCGCATATTGAAGATTTGGCGACAGAGATGTAATATTTCCTGAAGATACATCCCTTCATTGTACTCCTGCTCTGAATGTGCTTTTGATTTTATGGGAAGGGTTGGACTTAAAGATTGTCACTCAATCACATGGACGCCAAGCAAAGTTCAATTGCAGTACAGCTTTCGTTAAGGATTCATTAATAGACACTTCACATAAAGTGCTACCACATTCTCTTTCATATTTTTTTCTCTCCCTACCCCCCCCTTTTTTTTTTTTTTGCAGCTGAGAATAATTAACTGTTCTTTTGTGAGTGTCATTTGTTCTCAAGGAATTAAATGCCACCTTATTTCTCAGAACAAGAATTCAACTGTCATAATTATAGCTTCATTTCAGGAGGAAAAAAAAAATCATAATTTATTACAGATTGTTCAGCATGTGAAATAGGTTTAAATGTCTTTGAAAGTAAATTGTGGCATGTCACGAAGGGCTTTTGCCATCACTGTAATTGATTTATAATTTTGCATTTAAAATTAACAACATTCATCCATTGTTCTCCTATTATATAAGGCTCTGGCAGGGAGTTCAGAGTTTTGTGTTCAGTTCTGGTCACCGCATTACTGTAATGATAATAATAAAGTTGTAATAGTTTAAGAGATAAAAATGATATGAAGAAGTGAAGCCAATACCAACACTAAAAATATGCTTGAGATTGAAAATAGTTGTAGAATATTACATTGTGTCCGAGAAAAAATTAGTAAATGGGGCATTTGTATGTTAACTTTAAAACACAAGAAATCTACATTCAATTTTAATTGAAGATTACACTAAAGTCATCTACCTAAAAAATGCAAAAGATATGAAAATTAGATTTGAAATAATTGGGCAAACCTACTTCAATAGAGTTCCTACAGGTGAAACCGTTGGTCCCCTTCCTTAGCTTAGAAAGTTTCAACCCATCGCTGCAGAACTGTGTCCTATCCCCACATTTCAAATTTACCCTGTAGGTGCAGAACAGCAAGAAGAACAATTTCATTTTGTTCTGGGTGATGTTAGTGTTGTGGCACAGTTAAGCATCATAACTGCCCATCCATTTCTTGAAGAGGCTGCATTTCTGGGATAATGACATTGAACAATGTGATAATGTCATTGAGCAATGACAAAACTGAGATAATGACATTGAGCAGCACTGCACATAGCCGGAGAAAAAACATGAGGTCGCCAGGAATGCATAGGGAATACAAAAAAACCACAAGGCTCTAGATCCTCTATGAAAGATTGTATTTACTGGTTTTCAAATACTGTCTGTGATTCTGACCTCAGCAGTTTCTTCAGGTTTATTTGATTTCATTGATCTCATCAGGTATCGCACATAATGACGTTAGTGTAAATGAAAACAGAATTAGTCCCATTAACTTATTATTCTACACACAGCTATGGGATAGAGGGAGAAATTAATGAAGAAAGATGAGAAGACTGATTTTGTCAGTTCTGCCAGATAAACAACAGGAAACAGATTCCCAGTTGGCCATGCAGATTCCTGCTGTGGTCTCCATCCCTTAGACCACACAGCCTTCCGAGAAGAATGCATACAGTGAATACAAATGTGAGAAGAAAGAGACTGGTTCATTTACTCATTTCTTTAAAAAGAGGCAAAGACCACCACCTCTTTCCACAGTACCTGGAGTTCATCACACCAGAAGCTTCTAAGATCCCTCAGATAAAAGATCTGCCCCTTCGAAATCTATTACTCCCACTTAAGGTTGACAAAGGTAACCTACAATCTGACTGTGTCCTATAAAACCAGCTTCTAGTAATTTCTACCTTTTGTTTACTCTTTTCTCCACGCGTAATTTATGGAATCACATTTCATGAAGCTTTAAATTTTCCAAAGAAGCAACCAATAACAAAATTACACCTTCATCACTGACATCTTCATCAATAAAGTAATGTTAAAAAATGCTTGGCATTGGGTGATGGTTGGGGTTTTTTTCAGATTAACAAAGCAAAAGGTTTCACATCAAACTGGGGTGTGGAGAAGCTAAGACAAAGCCATAAAATACAGCCCAGTTTTAGTAAATCTTAGTCACAGCAAACGAAGTTGAGGGTAAACCCAGTCCCACAGGAGTCCCTACAAAGGAGGGACTGTGGCAGACAGGGATGTGAANCCAACAACTGAATGGAGATTATCTCCTTCTACTGAACCAGAGAAAGCTGAAGAGCATCAGTCCTGCCTCCTCCTCCTCCCTGATTTTGGAAAATTTTCTCACCAAGTACTTTGCCTATATAGCCTATGAAGGTCACTGACCCTTACCCATGCCAGTAAGCAAGAAATGTTCCCTGGGAAACTTTTTTAATCCACATTTACATGCAAAGACAGATTACAACCTAACAGATGCAATGAAGGCCATGAGATGATAAGTGTTCTATATAATTTGAGATTGTGATACGATCTCTGAAGCCAAGGGCAAATCAAAGACCAGGGACAGAGCGGGGAGAGGTAATTGGGCTGACCATATCAAACATTTCCGAACTCTACAATAAAGAGAACAGGACCATGCTGTCCTCATGCTGCAGAGAAGCCTACTGGAACCTAACACCCCTGGGAAATTCAAGGTCGGTTTACTCTAGTAAAAATATTGACATGTAATGTTGGCAAGGTCAGTGTCAGCTTGGATTACCTGCCATGCAAGTGCCAGTCATGCATGTTCTGCTTGCCTTGGGCTAGTCTAACTCGTGCTATAACTTTTCAAAGATGTTTACGCCTGCATCCTCACTGGCTGACATGAGGCAGCCATAAAGCAGGTTTCATTGCACAGCAGCTGATTTTAGTAGCTGGGGCATCAAATCTGTTTCATCATAAAGTCTTTTTGCTCCTTTTGTAAAGCACATACAGCTTGTCTTCACGCTCTAATCCAGCCATACAACAGTGTGCTTCTTCAGACTGAAAACACGCAGTGAAAATTATCTTAGACCTGAATAACTAATTCCCCTATGAACAGTGGCTTTCACTCCCTGCTCTCCCCAATGTGTGCTTCTGGAAGTTGTTGGGTTGTTTCTTCTCAGAGTGTAGAAGTTGAAGCACATGTGGAGAGAAATGGATTCCGTATTTGATATATTTTTTTCTGGGCTTGTCCCCTGCTGCAGGACTGCCATAATGAACTGCTGCCTCTAGCAATCATCTTTTCTGCCTGCCCACTGCCCACCTTCCCCCAGCAATGCCCTGGGGCTCCTTAGCACACAGCTAACAAAGCCGGGTTCCAAAAACCTGCCCTGTTTACCAGGGCTTCACAGCCCCACTTCCTTAACCCTTTTCATCCAGTGGACACCACTGCACACAATCCACCCCACTCCAGAACCTGAGCAAGAACAGCAGCAAAAGCTGGAAATCTAATATGAAGCATGCCCTAAACATGCTATATATTCTTTTTTTTTTTTTTTTCCCTCCCAGGACCTTGCTCAGTTCCTTGGAATTACAAAGGAGTTATTTTCAAGGTCAATATGTATTTGCCATTAACATTTTTGTGGTTTAGACAGTTCGCCTGACACATGATGATGTCTCAACCTCAGCAGAGCCTGGGGGAGCTGGGACAGGGAATAGGGACAGGGACGGGGATGCTGCAGCTTCAGCACGGGATGGGAATCGCTGCCAGGAGCCAGGCTGGAGGTGAGGAAATGGTCTGCAGCAACGGGTTGCGGGGCAGTCTGAAAGTTGAGTCTTTCAAGCACTTGTCACCAGTGTCTGATGTGTAAAATAAGCAATTGTGCTGATTTTTATTTGGAACACACTGAAACAGTCAAGCTCAACCGTCTATACCCACTGAATATGAAGAGGGCTGATATGTCTGCTACGACCTGGGCAAAAATGGCCACTGCATCTGAAATAGTGCATATTTTCAAGTAGTCACAACATTTTAAGGAAACGAAACCAGGTCAGATTTGAATCAGTAACCCAAGCAAAAGGCTCTTTTTCTTCTTGTTACCAGAGTAATCTTGGCTCTTGTGATGACTTCTGAACTCCACTAATTTTATAAGAAGGTTTTGCATAGATCAGATTTATGTCGTTCCACATTCTAAAATCAACTGCTGTGCAATATAATGTACATAATAGCAGTGTCCACATTTTATACCTATTTTATGAGCCATATTCTTTATTCTTTTATTTCACAGGGGAAAAATGGCAACTTGTCAGGAAGTGAGGGATTTATTGTTTTTGCTACCATTGTCTGGAGAGAAAATGCAGTGTGATGGGGCATTGGTTTTGTAGTGATATTCCTTGTAGATTACCATAAAGAATTTTTTTTTTTATTTTGTTCCATCTCAGGCAAAGGTTATAACCTCTTCCAGGTTATGCTTATCTTAATATTAACAAGTGACTTCTTTTCTTTTTTTCATCTTTAGTAATATGGAATTACCGTCATTTGAAAGAACTGTTTAGGTTCCTTGACCAGAAGAGGCGTTTAACTATGTCATGTGTGATGTATGGTGCATTTAATTGCTCTGTGCAGCTATTCAAAAAGCATTCAGAAGTAATCATTTAGCATTAATATCCTGGGGCAATTCAAGGTCACAGTACATTAAAAACTAATTCAGAGTAGTTCTAGAATGCATTTTTCATATACAGAGATACATAATTCTTTTATGATAAAAGTGACAGTGGCATTGCAGCATGATGAGGGGATGGGGATATTGTAAATATCTGCTACTGGTCTTATTGTAAAAGCAGAAAGACACCTTTTCACCATTACTCAACAATTACTAATTTCCAATCAACTCAACAAATCCCGGTAAGTGCTGATGAACAAATATGCTTATGAGAGCAACCATAAAAGCTTGATTTAGAAGTATTTTTAACTCAGAGTATCTGATTTCTCTTTTGTTATTCTTCTCAAATGTCAAGCTGTTGGATGGTTTTTTAGGGGTGGACCAGCATCAAACAATTGTAACGTGTCCAGAGTTACTTATGCATGTGGCACTCCCATGCAGAAAATCAAAATAAAACCATTCTTTCCTTAAAATAATTGATTTTAAATTATGGAAAAGAAGAAGAAAGCGTTAGAGACAACATTGCCCTCAGGGGTCGCAGAATGAGTCCTCAGAGTCTGGAGGACAGAGCAGTCACGCTCCTGTCTTGGGGAGAGGAAATTCCCTTCCGTTGAAAGCACGCAACACAGAAATCACAGATATCAGAGTCCGCACACATCTCAACACGATTAGGTGTAAAATTATTCATAGCCATCCTTGTCGCACTCACGCTGTTACCCACACGCTGTACATGAGAGACGTTGACAACCTACAAGTCACATCTCACAATGGAAGGAGAAAACAAACAAACAATTAAAAAAATAACGTTGTATTCTGCACAAGATTACCCGACAGCCATGTTCTGCTGCCTTAGGATGCCCTTAGCACCTAGATGAGAAGCCACTTAAGACTGTGCAGCTTTTGGGAAAATTAATCCTGGGTATACTTTTGATGCAACAAGACCTCAACTTGGGAGGAAGAGACTGAACTGAGTTCAGGCACAGAACAACCTTCTTCCACACGGGTTGTGTGAGCTTCCCTCGTACTGGGAGGCTGCAACTGGTGCTGGAAGCTGGAACTGGAAACTAACCAGATCAAAGCTACGTCACATGGGTCTGTACCAGCTGCAGTCACAGCTCACGCTTCTGCTCTCCCGCACAGATATAAAACTCGAACTGAGGAACCAGCACTTTTTAGCTCTGAGGATGACAGCGGATGAAACACAATATATAAGCATCAAGAGGTGAGTATTGGACACCTGCTGGTGCACACTGAATTAAAGTACAGGCAAACGCAGAGCCTGCCAGAGCTGCCTTGGTCAGACATCAGATTTTCTGTTTCTGTTAAAAAAGAAAAGAAAAAGGTTGGTTGTAAAGGAAATCATTAGCAGAAACACTGGTGTAGGCAATAGCTCAACAGTGGAGGGCTGCAACACATCGCATGCTATTTTCTCATTCCTTTCTTCCTTTTTTATACAACCATTGAGTGTTCTTATAAAGTACACATTTAAATCATTAGCGTCTGAATGTAACATCCACTTACGAGTGGGCAGGCTGTATCCTTCAGCACCAGCATTACTGACATCAGCTGCATTGGGGTTCATATATTTCATATTTTTAAGGCTTTCCCTTACCTTTATTTCTTTTTAATAAAAGCCCTATTTCTAAAGAACCAAAATGGCACGCTGAAAACAGTCACAAGTAGCAAACCCTGAGGAGAGCATCTACCAGATACTACAGTGGCATGGCTAAGGTTCCGAAACAGTGCATATGACAGGGAAGTACTAGCTTTTCATAAATTATCTCATGTATCCACCTGATAATCATTTCTTCCATTAGATACATTAGATTAAAATGAATATTTTAATGTAGATATCATGGGTAATTTTCGGACACAAGAATTCCTGGCACAGCTAAAACAGCGACTCCTCTATAGAAAAAAAGAAAGTTTTTTTAAAAAATGTGCTATTTGGAAAGTCTTGCTAGGATAGCAGAAACAGTTCAAATCCAGATAAGGTACCTCAGATGTGATAACAAATGCATTAATATACCGAAATGAACAAAAAGCTTCTTTGCAGAAACACGGGCTCCAATAGCGATAATTCTATAGTCAAAGTTTTATTATTCCAGTCCTAAGACATCACTTAATCTTTAAAGATCTCTATATAGACCTCTATTCTACTTTGATCTTTCTCCTCCACCATGCTACAATGTTGGAGAATCATAAAATCATGGAATGGTTTGGGTTACAAGGCGTCTTAAAGATCATTTAGTTCCAACCCCCCCACCTTGTTTTGTGTAGTGTATTTAGTCATTGTGTGTCAGTATCCAAAATACTTTTAATAGAAGTTTCTGTAAGACTGGGGAAATGATTTCAGGAAAATATTATTTTTGAAATTCTGTGATTTTTGAAGTTGGGAAGAAAAATCAGCTTTTTGAGGACTTGAAAAATTGAAACTTGGCTCTCAGTTTAAAAAACACACTAATTTCAGTAGACAAATTCAACCTGCTTTAGATTTTGATTAAGTATTAATTTAGAAGTTTTTAAAAATAAAAATGTTGATAAAATTAACATATTTCAACAACAAATTTCTTATGTAAAAAATTCTAATCTATCCATCGGTAATGTTATTGTGATTAAGGATATGTTTTTATTTTATTTCACTTTATTATTGAATGTACCATCTGACGTAAGTGCACAGTAAATATGAAAGAAGGGGATTATTAACGTCTTTTTAATGATGCATACTCTTTCTGAGCATCTTCAAGTGTGCTAAAGCTGTTTGTCACCAAAAACTCAGGCCCTCAAGCTGATACCTGAATATAAAATGAAATTGGAAAGCCTAAGAAACAATTGGACATGAAGGGCAATCAGGATAATAGTTAAAATCATGATGACACATAGGTAGATGTTTATGTTTTGACTTAACTTCATTGTCTAGATGACAAGTCTTGAATAGCTCAGCAGTCCAGATAAACACCTGCATAAGTGTTTGCAGGATTTTTCTATCAGTGAAATATTGAAACAGGCTTCAAATTAAGTATATGCACAAATACTCTGCTGTTTTGAGAAGTTCTTAGGCATGCCTAATACAGACCTATCCAGAAACATCTTATTGTCTACTGTGCCACCACTGTTAAAGGGTACAAAGAGACCTTGTGCCCACAAAAAGAGCATTCACGCATGATTTGCTTGCTAGTAAATAGACTAACAAACATTTCAAAGGACCATTTACTTTTACTTTATTGATTTTCGGTATCAAATCAGAGGAAGGTCAGAAAGGCATCACTGTGGCATCAAGTAAAAACTGAACATGCCAAACAAACCAGTATATGGAGTCACAAAATGTGGTCACACAGGGTAAGGAATGAGCTTTCAGACAGACCTCAGTCCAGCCAAAGCTCACAGTGACTTGAATGAGAACCTATCAAATCTCCTCATTCACACTTCTTACCAACACAGCTCGTATTTTCATGGTGAACTGACTCTCTCCATCTTTTTCTGTAGTCAGCCACCATGTTTCTTTCATCCCAAGTCCTTGGAGAACGTGTGAGCTGACTGTCTCCTGGCTGGGAAAGCGAAGGTTGCAGCGCCTTAGAAAAAGCCCAGCTCCTGGGATTTCTCCATCCCTCTGTGACACAAAAGTAGCTTCAAGGCACAGAGCACTGGGCCAAAGCCTGTCTGATTTATCCTTGGTTTCCTCAAGCCTAAGTCCATGAAAAGCTGTCTTTCTAGCCAACAGCTCTGCAAAGTCAGCTAGCACTCCCAGCCACGAGGGAGTATTGTTATCCTCAGCTTGATGAGGTTCAGTGATGCTTTCAGCTATTCATGGGGACACCACTGGATGCTAAGGAACAAGTACGATATATTACAATAAAAAGTCATCTGTTTCTGTTTCACAGTCTCATTACCAGAATAGATTTATCCTTTAAAATCTAGATATTTAAAAATGAAAATTTGAAGAAAACAAATTAAAATTTCCTATGGTACCCACTGCAGACATCCTATTGGCGAAATAATAATTATTTTGAACATCTTATAATTCAGTGATACGAAGGAACTGTTCAGAAAAATCAATAAAATAAAATAAAAGGTCTTTAAAGAAATGAGATGAAGTTTCAAAATTAGCCCTATTCATTCTGTCATGGGAACATTTTTAACATGCTTTACAAGTTTTGCACCCAACATTTGATATTCCATTCAGGCAGTCTGTTCCCACAAAACGCTACGCAGATAGCGTGGCGACCTTTCGCAGCCCGAAGGCAATGAATTCAAACCCTGTTGTCTGCAGCTGGTGTTGCCATAGAGGACAAAATAGATAGGAAAAGCTTGGGTATATGGCAATTTTCTTTGAGGGTACATAGCTCTCTGCTTTCCAGTGACTGCAGGCTCCTTCTTTCAAGGGTTTGGAATTCCTTACTGGATCTTTTCCAGTGGGTGACCCGGAGGGGAGAGGGCAGGACGGAGTGGAGATGGAGCAGGCGCAGAGCTGGGTGCCGCTGGCAGCAGCATGGGGGTGGCACATCCCCACTTGCCCTCCCAAGGGGGCTTACATGGGGAAAACCCCTCACCCCTCGCCAAGCTAATCCAGCCCAGGCTGAGCAGGGGGATGAAGGTGAGGAAGAGGGGGGAAGAACAGATCACTTTGAAAGGATCATGCGGTGCCTTGAGTACGTGTACAGGTAATTTTCATCTGCTTAATTTAATTACTTTGGTCCTTGGGAATAAATCATTTCATTGGGGTCCTGGTTTAACCCGAAACTGAACCCACATGGCTGGGGGTGACAGACTATACATTAATTTGCTGCACCTTCGAACCCCCCAGTTGTATCTTGCGAGAGAAGGAGATAAAATTTTCCGTGTTAAAAAGCACACGCAGGAATTATATCACAAAGGAGAGATCAGAACAGCAAACTTAATGACTTAATATTGTACAATATAAAATCATTCCAGTTGAATAACTTTTAATTTATTATAATACATAGATGCCAATTATGCCTGATTTATTAAGAGAAGTTCAGCAGTGCCAAGGCCCTGTGTTTGAGTGGTTGCCATGGTACCCAGCTTTTACAAGGACATCTTAAGGATCATTAAAGTGTCAAGGTGATAAGTTTGACACTCAGTGGATTTAATGATGGATGATAATAATGTTACCTCTTCACATCACGAAACACCTAGGATTCAAGTTAGGAGGTAGAAATTTTAAGCATTTTTTATTTTAGATATTTTTTAAAAGACGCCAGCCAAAGCTGACATGAAATAGTGTTAAACCAAACTACACCCTGCTTCCTTTGCTGTAAATTCCTTAACCTTGTTTTTTTTAGTGATTTCAGGTTGCCACCATTCCTCAAAGCATCTCAACCTGCTTTTATCAGATCTCACAGACTTACCCCTGGCCAGAGACTCCTGGGCAGTGCAGGAAACAGTTTCCAGGCTGAAGACTGCCAATCCAGCTCCCAGCAAGCCTTACAGAGCATTTGATGGTAAGAAGGGAATTGGAAAAAAAAAAAAAAAAAAAAAGGAGAATCTCTGCTGTGTACTGTGAAAAAAACCTGATGGCAATATGCTCTGCATCTAAGCATCTAAGCTCTATCCCAGCTGTCAAGCACAACCAATTCATTTCACATTGGACATAGAACAACCCTAGGCTGGTAATGACTTTCAGTAACTTGTGTAGACCTGATTCAAACCAATAACTCGAATACAAAAGGCTCTGGAGGCCTCAGTACATCCCTGGGCCTTAAAGATACATACACAGGAACCATCATGACACGTTATTTTAGGTGCTCGTGTTTGTTCTGGTACAAGAGGGCACCCTTCAACAGAGCTGCCGGGGAGGAAGGAGGCCTCAGAGGTGCAGCCACTCCACCACCTCCCTAACAGCAGCAGCTACCACCACACAGTCTGCTTTTGTCTGAAAGTACAATATCCTCATGCTTTTTTATTTTAACCTTCCAGAAATATCACCCGCACAACACCTTCTCTGAAAAAAAAAATAGTTAAGTCACTGCCTCTTACCTTGCAAGCTGTAAAGCAGTGGGACCGTATATCTCCCTTCAGCGTGATGACAATGTCATCAGACTGATGATTCCCAGGATACCACTTCTGTTTTCAACCCCTGGTTCTGCTCACAGCCACACACAGCATCATTTTCTTGGAGCAATTTACCAGTTTATCCTCACTATGGATTACGGTCTGACTTCACAATCTCTTTTTAAGAGAAGATTTATTACACTGACACTGTTTTCAACCTGCCCATTGGACTGGTGTAAATAAAAGACAGGGGATTACAGATCTAAACCCCAAATTTACCACTAGCAGCCAGCACTCGTGCCTACTAAGCTGCACTTCAATGCCAAGCATCGCTATGCCAGGTATTCCATGTCTAGCGTAAACACATTTGACAAGTATAATCACAGTTTAGCTCTAGTATCTTCTAGTTAAGCTATCTTACTGACATGAGAATAATAGTCTAGGACAAGTACATAATGTTTCCCAGTCATTCTAAATAATTCTGTGCATACTTTGCTCCAGGAGAACAATTTTTCCTGTGCCAACATGGACTCTCTTGCTTGACTTGGCCTGCATTTTTGGCATCGGTTCCAAGCCTTGACAACTTCCTCAGTGTCACTATTCATCTGGGACAAGCACCGGCCCTTCCTTGGATCTTTCAGCCCCTGACTAACTTTTGTGTATTCACACAAATATATTTTTCAGTACCGTTTTAGTGAGCGACATCCTGGCACTTCTAGACCTACTGGTTCCTCAACTTGTGAAATGGGAGTCTGGAGCATGGGATCTTGACCTCCCTGTGCTAGTGGCTTTTCCTTTCTGCAGAAATCATTCAGTCTGTGTCCAGATTTCATATGGATCTGGACAAGCTTAGGATACCCTGTTCTGAACCTGTTTCTACTGCAGTGCTGAAAAGCAATCCTGAGGGCATCCTGTCACTCCACACTCATCCATCTGCATTTCACTTTCTGGTCACGAAACCTCAATGAAATAATAATAATTGTTATTATTCAAGATGATGTTTGTTGTTCAATTTGACAAAGGTATTATAGTAAGTGACACCTGGCCAAGTTTCACCAAACATGGTCTTCCCATAAAACCCCTCTTTGACCACAGGGATTGTCAATGCTTATTATATACCAGTCACCATGCTATTAAGTGACAGCGGTAAATACTATTCACATCAAAGGAATGCTGTGAATTCCTTTCTAATTTATTTTTCTAAGGAATCTGCAACTTCCTGTTACATGTTGAGTAAAGCAGATTTCAATTTGCTGTTATGAAAGACTTGTGTAGACTTTTCTCAACACGTATTACCACTATGCAGCGTCCATTCTTCTTAGAAGTCCATCTGAGCTGGGTGTATTACTTCACTGTGCTGTACCCTATGCTGTGGCGTCAGCCCTTGCAAACTCTTAAGAAAGGATGAAAATGTATCACCGATCTTCTGCATCTTTTCAATTTGTCAAAGATTATCTGGGTTTAGGTCACCTGTAACAGGATGCACAGCAGTTCCTTGGGTGTTTTTGCCTGACTCGGTTATGGAATTTTGCAGGTCTTCACATATGACGTCTCTTTTCTTGCAGCATTTAGTATTACACAAGCATGCTGGGAAGCACTGTCTTCCCTTTTCAAAGCTCCATCCTGGACTGAGCTCTTTCTGCTTTCTGGCAAGTTCAAATGCTCAGTCAAGAGAAAATCCAGATATTACACAATTTCATAAATGTCTTGACTCAGATTGCAGTCCTGGTCCTTTCTCTGACCAGACAGCCTCTCAAAATTGCAAGATTGGTTTTTGAGATTTCACATTATGGAGAATTTTATGATCTGTTTCATCACAATCCTTCTGACTAAAACATTTCCTTCCTGTAATTCATTTTCATACAGCTTGCAGTATTCCTCAAATTTATTAACCACGGCTATCCTACCACAGTTACCTGAAAATAACTGAACCGATCCAGTGCATTAAAATCAAACACCACCAAAAACAGAAGATACCTTCTGAATTGTTCTTTCTTTCTTTATACCATCTGGTCAGCCCTGGAGAGTAAAGATCTTCCTCCACCTCCTTCCATGTTTCCAAAGAATCGCAGTTTTACAATGGGTTCAGTTTTGGTTTTTTGTTGGTTTTTTTTTCCAAATTTCTGTGTCCTGGTGCCACTTGGTGTTAAAAACTCTCTGAGGTGGGATGCGTAACAGATACATACTTACTTTAAAAGTGCCATTTCCAAACCTGCTTAATTTATAGAGCAATGACCTTCCCAAAGTACATTTTTTCAGTTTTTGTTATTGCCCTCAATGCAAGAATTTTATTAAACAAAATATTCTACTACATCTATTGAAAATCAAAGTTTTTCACACAGTTCAAATATGCAGCCCGTGTAAAAATGCATAACTTTCTTCTTGGACATTGATTTCATTCAAAATTAAATTGGATTCTTCGAAACAAAGACTGCAATTCTAATGTTTTTGATTTTGTTGTGTTTTTTCCTGTTGAAAATAATGTTTTTTCTTGTCCAAGAATTCATGTAGATGCATGTGATGTTTCTGAAAAGTAGGTCATTAATAAAAAAAACCTCATGCACACCTTTCTTTCTGATTCACCTGAACATTTCTGCAGCCTCTCGTTGTTCTTTTTCCACATACAGACAAGCAATGAATGTTTCGACAGTTTTTGCCCCCAAAAGATAACTTTACAACAGGAGAAGGATTATGTCAGAAGCAATCCCTCTTTGGCCAATCACAGCACAGAAACAATATCACATGATTTATGACTCACAGCAGCCCAACACATTGGTTTGGAATCACAGTTACTCACCAGCTGCGATATAAATCATCCGGATGGACGTTTTTCCCAAAATATGGATATTGAATAAATCAGAGGAAATCACAATCGCCTGGTTAATGTTCACCAAACAGGGAGGGAGTCCAAATTTGTTGAATAAATTATTTGTTAAGAATTATTCACTCACTTCTACTTATCACCATCTTTGCCAAAAAGCCCCCGGGCTCTCCGAAGCGTTAGATCAGTGCTAAATGCATGCTTCATAGTGTAATGACTGGAGCAGGAGTAATAAAAACGTACTTACCGCTGTCAAAATTAATCTGTTAATAGGAAAGTTTGTGGCAAGCATTCTGTAACTCATATCTGTGAGGAAACAGGTTTCCCATTTACAGAAAATGGAGCTGTTTTTTCTTAAGCGGTGAGCTGCCTATTGTGTAGGTAATTACAAGAAGGCCTGTGTTGACCTGGCAATGAGGTAGTGTATCTAAATACCTGAAGTGAAGGAGAAAAACAGAAATGAAAGCAGAGGCCCCATCTGTTAGACTATAATGATTGTGCTATTTGAAGGCAGAAAGGTTTGTCTGAAGCAGCTGGTTTCTCTCCAAGTGACCTTTTAGCATTTCTGCTTTTGCCGTCTGACAGATGTGTCAACTCAATAATTTCAAAAGCCCCTGAGTAAATAACCAATTGTGAGCAAGGATGACCCAAAGCGATGACAAAATGGGCGCGCACACAGCACATTACAGAACATAATACCTACTGAAAGAACGGGGAACATTATCGAAGAGGAAAAACATTTTACTCTTTATTTTTGAGTAAATGGTTTTCCTGCCCACAGATCAGTTGTTTTCGAGGAAAAAAAAAAGGAACTGTGAAGTGAATGGAAGGGAACTGTGGTGTGTTTGCCCTTGGAGCACGTCTGTGAGCTGGCTGCAGGACTCAGGTGGTGTCTCAGAGCTCAAAATGGACTTCAGCTCCCTCCCTCAGCCCACAGCCGGGAAGAAGGACCGAAGGCCACAGCTAATTGGCTTTGTGAATGATTGGGGAACTGCAGAGAGGTGACTGCAATCAGACAGGACCTGATGGAGTTTAGAGTCCACTAAAGAATTTCCAAAAGTGATGCAGATGTTGCTTTTAACTCAAACTTGAAGGGAAATGCCACAGCAATTGGAGACCCCTGAACGTGCTCCGGTTTGATGATTCACCAGTTACTCTGCTGAGGGCCCACACCATCAGAAAATGTTTCTCCTGCACTGCTATCACAGACCCTCCACAAAGAATCAAATCTGCCAAATTTAGTCATATTTAGTGTAGTTGCAGTCCAAAGGCTGCAGAGCTTTAAAGGTGCTGATGGCACAGGCAGCACCAAATCAGTCCACGTTCCACTGATAAAGAGCAGTAGTGCAAAGAAAAGATTAGATGTCAGTAATTCTTGCTGCAAGGTGGCTGGGACTCTTTGCATCCTTATGATGTGGTGGAAAGTGCTACCAAATAAGCCTTCTTTCTACACTCCCTGTAGAGGGTGGAAGTATCTAAAAATCCCTTTGAGACTGAAAGAAGGACAATGCTGAAGGTCAGGAGAACTGAACTAAGCCATGGTTCTTCTACAGATCTATCTCAAACTCTCTCCACACCTGTTTCCTCAGGTGTAAGCTATAATGAATAGTATGTTCCATGATGGTACTGTCAGCTGTAGTTCATTAACTTCAATAATGAACTCTTCAAAAAAAGGAAAGCGGTACAGAGGATTATTTAGTTTGGGTGGGTTTTTTTAAAAAATATTACATTTGGCTTATACAAATCAGATCTCACATTAAAAGTTTGATAGTCAGGAAGTTTGACAGTGGTAACAATAATTGTGTCTCTCAAGTGCTACAAGTTCATCTGAGCAGGTCCAGTGTGCCAAGGCTGGGAACAACTTCCATGTAAAAATTTCACTGCAACGTCCATCAGAAATTAGAAAAAGCAGAACTCTTAATTAGAATATGCTTCCAATGTAAGACCAGATATCTTTATTTATTTAAGAGAGACTTGAGGATACTTAAAGATTGATAATTGATTTACCAGAGGAACAAATAAAAATGTAATTAGTAATGGTGTTGATCATATACATACTCTGAGAATATCATAATGAATACCCTAAGAATATAAATACAAACTTTAATTTTTTATCTGTATTGACATATATTCTAATTTAACGGAATTTTAAATCCATTCTGTACAGTATAAGACACAAGACAGCGCAAGACTGGCCTTACAGTTATACTAATGAAACTTTTTCCGATTTTCAGATTTCTTGCAGTTATTTCCAATTTCATCACTGATTGGGCATTGCTAGTGGAGTGCAGTGGCTGACATGCATCCAGCAGGAGCTGGCAGAGTGTTAGGGTTTTGGCAGTAGAAATTACTTTTAGATTTATTACAAGTTTCATGTTTTTATAAAACCAACAAAAGTTGTCGAATTGAAATTCCACTTCACCAAAGATCGAGAAACAGGCTACATTTCACTCTACAATGGCAAAGCTAATTTTCTGAGCCTTCTTACAGTCATGTCAACTTCAATGATGGGAGGAAAACTCAGATTTCACATCCATGAACATGTCAACATTTGGCTTGATTTAGGGATGTAGGTACCTGCCTGTTACTAGATAGGTTGAGAGATAACAAGACAAAAAGACAATGAGAGATATTTACAAATTATTTTAATTAGACAGGAAGCACATGAACCAGTAGCTTTGAAGTCAGGATTAAAATTCCACATTTCTGCAGTCTTACAACATGTTCATTGAAGGCTCCTGCCTTTGTAAGAAATCTATCTCATTTTTGGCAGAAAAATCTTCATTGGATAACTGTTCCACAGCATGCAATCTAAACATTTTAAAATCCCGAAAAATAAAGACGACACTTTATGTATTTATCTGCCTTGAGAAATAAACTGACTGTATGTGTTTGAATCCAAGGACCCTGCCACCACTCCACCTAACACAGTTTGTCAAATTTAAATCTTGGATGTAAGGGCTATTGACCTCTTTGTAATTTATTGCCATCTCTTACTGAAATGTCTCACAGGTGATGGGTTGTTTCCACTGGATTCCCATGGGGGCTCACCCTGATCCTCAGCCCCCACCATACTTTAGTCCTATCACTGCTTTTCCCTTCTCACTCCCTTCACTTCATTGATTGCTCTCTATCGCTTGCAGGGCTGGGCCTGCAGATGCCCCACGGAGTTGTCCCCGTGAGCGTGTCTGACTTGCACTTGCCTCCCTCCTTGATGGACACAAGCAGGTTTCAGACCAGGGACCAGATATGTGATTCACTAAATCTGAATCAGTGATAACTCAGAGCAGGATCTCCAGAGCTGGAGTTCGTTATAACCAGCTCTGGTTGCTGTCGTGACTGTGGGGCCATAGAGCCAAGGCCACAGACACTCATGCTTGTGGCTCTGACTGCACATCTCCCCTACCTCTTCCAGTGTTCAGCAAACTTTACATGTTGTCTCATGGGATCCACACACCAGCTTGTCTGGCTCCATAAAACTCCTCAGAAATAGACGGGTGGCTTCACTGCAAGAGCAGCCAAGTTATAGGAAACCTCTGTAGCATTACCCCAAATGGCAGGCAATGTCCATGTTAATGAACCAATAACCTGTAAATAGAGTTTTCTCAAAATATGAGAACCAAACAGCTGGCAAACAAGTCATATGTGTACTATCAGCCTACCAGCTCACAAGCGAGAGGTCACAGCTTTATTAAACCATTTAATATGAGACACCGTAAATACAAGGTAGATATTACATGTTTTGACCCATACTGTTATCCTAATTATTATCAGTGTCCCTTCACAGGCCAGTACTTTAAAATATGCCAGCACATTAACAGTTGTCAATAGTAGCAGCAGAAGCTTATCACAACTGGGCATCTTAGAGTCAACGAGAAACTCGGGAACTGTGCTGGATAACTTCTGTACTTACCTTTTTTACTGTTCTTTAAGTTGCTGCTATATTTAGAAAAGTCCCATGTCTATCTCCATTAAGTTTTTACTCAGGTTTTTATGAAATCACATTATAAACTCGAGGTCAGCAACCACTGAGTCAAGTAATTTATCAAGTCATTACCCAGATGCAGTGCCTAACATTAGCTGTCTTATGATGCAATTTGCAGTAGGAAAAAAAAAGAGTACAACTCCCTCCATGAGGAACAGGTTGTGTTTAACACCACACGGTGTTAATTTATCCAAGAATACCTTTTCAATCATGATCATGTTAGATTAGAAGGAAGAGCAGCTACAGTTTTTTAAATATCCCTTTGTTTCAGAGGAGAAACAAATATTTTGACTGTGCTTTTCTGTTCTGCCTTAACTGCTTCAGGGGCTTTTTCCTATCCATTTTTTTGCAACACTCTGTTACGGTTGCTGGAAAACATTATTTTTCTCCCTATCCATTTTGTTCTTTTCTATTTGGCAACCATTGATTTTTTTTTTCTTTGTGTTTTCTTCAAAGGTAAAATTAACATGGCTGTTTCCATTTAACAACTTCAGTTTATACGACACCTTGTCAGAGCAAAATTACTTTATTTGTTCAGTGGTGTGCAACCATAGGACCAATGTAACTCCACAGGACAGGACCAGTGCATGTACAGTAAAAATACATATATCTTTTTTATTACAACTTATTACAGGAGAATTTCTCAGCAGACACACAACTGATTGATTGACAAAGTTGAGGACTGATCTGCAGTGTGAAATTCCTGTTGGCCTTAACAGGAAAGCAGTGTTTACAAATCTCCTAGGCTTAGTGCTAATGGTCAATACTGCACCTTGCAAATAAAATCTCTAGTTTCATAAGGTCTTTTTTATAAGATGTAGCATAATCCACTGTGGTCAGTGGTCGAAATTCCTCAGTAACTGGATTCAGCAGGCCAGAGTCCACCCCATTTCTCAGGAGTGCTGCTTAGGAGAGATCAGGTTCTGTATAACAGGGGCCATTAGCATTTACATCTGTCTCAAAGGCTCTTGGAGATCAGGCAAGCCCACCAGCACAATCTCTGTTCTATTAGAAAATGTCAGTGCAAATGCAGTGTAAGGAAGGAAACAGCTCTCAAGCCTCATCCCAGAGACGATGTGCTCCAGAAACAGGACACATGGATTTTCAAGACAGTATGTCATCTGTAAGGCATCCTCAGATCCTTCAGGGTGAAAATCTCTTTGGATACTATTACTGAACACCACATGAATAAGCATCTTAGAAACTACTTTCCATCACCCACTTTTACCTCATCTGTCCAGCTTAGTTATTTCTAGATCACCTAATATAATACCCAGGTGTTTCCTTGTGTCAGTATGGTAGCTGGAATACGCTGAGTTGTTTCTATTACTGACTCACAGACATTAATTCATGGGATATGAAAACAGGGAGGTCGTATATAACAGCCTTATCTTTAGAACTTGTTTCTGCTGAGACCTTACAAGGTCCATATCTGTCCAGCTTTGGGCTGCAGAGTGAGATCTCTTAAATATGACTTGCGCAATTTTACATTTCTTATTGTGTGGATTCTGTTTGTTGACAGGTGAAGAAGATAGGAACCAGGCTGCCTGCTATGTTTTTGGCCTCATATTAAACTTCAGTACCTAAATAATAGCCATATATCACGGTGGATAGCAAGACTCTGCAATAAACAGTCAGCATGGAAACTGGAAAAAGAAGCAATCTAGTCATCTAGAATGTTATCACATACCAGAATCCGTCTAAAATGGGAACACCACCAGTAAAAAAGAATCTAATATGTCCTCATTAAATGTCTGGGGAAAAGCATAGTCTTTACTTCAGTGGTGAACCGTGGATTCTCTTAGACAAATGCCAAGCTTAAAAAGAAACAAGAAGCATACCCAAAATTTGCAGCCGGCAATAGACTACACAGGCAGAGGAGGAACTAGTGGGCAGCTTGTCTCTGACCCGCATGAGCTGATCTCCTGAGCACGTGATTCGTCTTAAGAACTGCGCACCCAAAAAAGTATGTACAAGCACGGGTGGAGATGCTGAGTTTATGCCACTCGGATGTTTGGGACCCAGTACAAGCACAGATTTCAGCATATTGAGTTATTTTATGACTTAGGTAAGAGTCTTGGCTGAGTGGAAATTTACAAGCTCAAACAAAGCCCAATTTTATTTCCTGGCCCGGTGGAGCTCTGTAGTAATAAGCATTTTCTTGCTGGCGTGATTGGTGTTACAGGAGCCAAAAACTGATAGATTATTCGATAGATTGCAACAAAGATCCATGCCATGTTCTCCACATTGAGTGATATGTAAACTGTAAAGTCAATTAGCATTTTTTTCCCATCACTCTGAAATGAGTGCCCAAGTATCCATCTTCTCACACATAAGTAATTTCCAAAAGCATGTTACCATTTTAATTTCAAAGTTACAAAATAAATGTTTGTCTGAATAAAAATCCAAATATTAATATTTAAAGTAAAAAGCATTCAAGCAGGTTGACTGCTTTTCATAATTTTGTTAATTTAAAACTTCAGATAAATTAAACAGACTTACATTTCACTATAACATACTAGAGATTTAAGACTAATTTCACTTAAAATTTGTCTAATACTGATTTTAAGAATGATTGCATTTGTAATCGAATAAGCACACTAGAACATTATTGCAGAAATAATAATAATGTTAACATACAAATTATAAACATTACTGCCATTTATTTCATGCTCCCACATAATATTTGGATACATTAAACAAAAATTAAAACCCTGGAAACAGTTTTCTGCAACTTAAAACGCTGCTTAGATACAGACTTGCACACTTACAAATATTTTTAGTGCGGATAATTTTAAAGGATCTCACTGTTTTAGAGCCTAATTTAAATCTAAAAAAAGACATCTGATTCTGGCATTGCGTAAACCTGTGGGGAATCTCTGGAGAATGGAGCTATGCATTGAGTAACACATGTGGACTTCCAGAGTTCATAAACCAGTCATAATTTTTCTACCAAATCATGCCCTAGTGGATTGCAGGATGCTATGGTCAAAATTATAGCATGAAACTTATACTTGAGTAATGTGTGTCTGCATTTAATAAACATCTCCTTTAGACAAACGCAGTTGCACAACACTAAAAGCAGCACTGTCAACGGAAGGAAAACGTGTGCAATCCTCTTAAAGATTTTCTGAAAAGAGGAAGCTCTCTAGAGAAAGACAGCTAGCCTTAAAAAATAAAAAAAAATAAAAGGAAGAAAAAAAGCATCAGAAGAAAAAGAAGCCCTTCTATGAGTTGAAAAGGACAAGTGACTATAAAAATGTAAGCAGTCAACCCCCAACTGGGAAATAAAAATAGTAGAAGGGCCATTAGGCCCAGAGATGTCATCTGTGTCCCTCCTCTGTATGTCTGTGCAGGGCATGTGAGGCAAGGGAGATGCCTTGAGCTGGCTCACCTCCCCGCACAAAAGTATATTATGATATTATACCATCTGTTTTTCAGTCAATAGGAAGGCTTCTTACTCCTCAGTGCCTTCCGACACTGGCTTGTAAAATGGACATTGAGTCAGTAGTTTAGTTCAATTTTCATGACTAAAAGAGCAGAAAATAAAAGAGTACTTAACGATTAAAGGAACAATAACAGTTGAGAGTACTTGATAAATTTGGTAGCGGAACTTCAAGTCTTATCATAATCCTCTTCTTGAATTTTCCAGCGACTGACCTCGTGCCCAGTGCCACAAACAGGAGCCCATTGGGCTGTAACCACTCTATCAGGGCAGAGGTACCACACAACAGCAGTCTTGGGTTTCTTTTGTACGTTTGCCAACCAGGACAGCCATGCCATGTGAGCTGTACCCAGTCTGGCTGGAAAAAAAGAGGGCGAGGGCATCAGGGAGAGAGACAGGAGACCCCGGACGGGGCTGTCCCCGAGGCAGGCGGGGAGCCCCCCGCTCTCCAGCAGCAGCTTTGCAGGGCGTTCCTCCACCAACACACGTTCATTCATTTCTGCCTGCTAAGCCTAACCACATTCCCTTCACTGTTTGTAACAGTTTTGTTCCCCTTGTAAATCTTTTCAGGATGTGTAAATGTAATGTTTAATATCATGCCTTGTAAAAGCTACGCTCTGAAAATGGACAGATGTTTCCAAGTAGGTAATGAGTAACATCTTTCTCCAGCTTTCCTGGCAGACGCAGCTGAAAACAAATACATATGCACACATAGGTTACACTCCTCTCAGAGAAATAATGTTGCCGGCAGTTTCTTTTCAGTGGCCAAGCTGGTCAAAGAAAACGATTTTCCCACAACGTTCAATATCTAAGTTTCTCCTTTAATTGGCTGAAACGCCGTAACAATCACCCAAAAAGCATCTCGAGCCACCGCCGGTTTAATCCAATAGCCACTGCAATCTGAAAAACAGGAAAAATAGATACCGCTCTCATATCATCTGCTCTGTAATGCAAATTAAATTGGCCATAGGAAGTCATTCTGGTCATACGAATGAACTAACAAGTACCCATAAAAAAAAGAGGAAAAGAAACCTGAAGGCTTTTTATTTTTAAGTGCAGAACAAGGACATCAATGCACTTTGTAAAATAATACTCGTCTCACACAAAAATCTAACAGAAAAGAAGAGATCATTAAGAAAGCTAGGACAAGAGATTCTTGCATTAAATATGAAAACAACATTTAGAAAAAGAAGTTGCAAAACACACTTTTGTAGTTTTGGCTATTCAGATATTATCAAAGGGGCTATTTTCACTAAATCAAAGGTAATTAAAAGCAGTTACCCGCATGCATTTTCATATGATTTAATAAAACCAAAACACAATGAAATCAGCTTTAAAGAGAGATTTAAGAGCTGTGGGTGAATAAAGAATCTTGTTTCCTTCTTTCTTTTAACTGATATGACACTAAGAATTACGCAAACGAGGCAATGCTTTGTCATCTGAAACAGTGCTGTGAAAACTCCAAACAGGAGCAAAGACATTTTTTTTAAAACCCCAAAGAAAAAGCATTATGCAAAGTCACCATAAACATCAGCCCAGCTCCACGGTAGTGCCCTCGGCAGGGACCTCAAGTGACAGCAGATTTTTTGGTCTACTTGAAGGTCTAGCAAAGGGGACTTTGCTCTGACTTTTGATTTTACAGTATACTTGCAGCTTTTATGTGGGTGCTTGCTCTCGAGTGCTTGGATTGCAGAAGGGGAGTGGGGATTTCATGGCATGGCCTTTGCCAAGGAAAGGCAGCGGGTGGTCAGGGCATGTTCTGTGCGCTTCATGAGAATGAAAGGCTTTTAAGGTGGATAAAACACCAAATATCTCAAAGCTGGCACATCCAAAATCACCTTGAAAATCCTGACATGCGTAGTTAGGGCTACCTAACGCCCCCAAATTCCAAATAAGTACTTCTCTGACCCTTTTCTGGAATTAAGGGTTACACGCAGGAGTCAAGGGTGGTACATGGTGCTTGCTTGGGAAATCCACCCAAGGTTTCCTCAGCACACATTTTATTAATGAGAATTTTTTCCTGTTTTGCCAACATATTGGACATATTCAGCTCATCCAATTCCACCGTGACTTCTTTTGAAAGAAAACTTAAAAATATGGACATCAAATAATTTCTCCAACGTCTTTCTTCTGCTCAGGAAATTCCCGGACAGGTTTGAAATTCACAGGATTATTATTCAGAATTGTCCATTTTGGCTAAGCACACTTTGTGCAAAGAGTTCAGCCCCTGAGCTATTCCCTTTGGTTATCTGGCTGAGCGCTGATAGGTGCGGCATGTGATTGCTCGTGTCAGATCATAAGCTATCATTTCCAGATGTCCGACAAGCCTTTACAAATCGAAACCTAAGCGATGTTGAGATAGCCACAAAGGCATGCCCAGCACGAGCCTTCGCTCAAACAAATATGATGATCGGTGTTAGCTGGATCCAACACACTGAAAACTAAAAAAGTGAAAAAAAAATCACCTCTATGGGCCTACCTAGAAAACCACCAATACAGGTTTGAATTGTTTCAGCAGAATAACTATTTATAAATACATCTTGAAGAATTCACACAGGCCAACAGACAGCATTGCTGTCTTTACGGAAGACAAGCTAGGGTTGAATAAGAATAAACTTACTTCTGCAGATCTTTTGCCTCATCCTATGGCATTTAGCAAAGAATTATTTTTCTCTAATGGATGGCTCAAAAAGCTCCATATAATTGATTCATTCCTCCTATTTATCTATGGCATTTTGGAGTCATTTCTACAGACTATTCTTGGTTTCCCTCCTACCAGCTTCGCCTGACACTTGCCTAAGGGGCTTCTGCATTTGAAATTGACAATTACAGAAATCTCTTTAAACTTTAGTTCTCTATCTTTATTTTTACTCTTCTTTTACATTGCAGGAACAGCAGTCTGCATTTTGCTTTAAGAAACCCACTGGGCATGATTTACTTCATTTCCCAAAGTAGGAAAAAGTTTGAACTTTCAGGGAATTACGCTGAATTTTTGAGCAACGCCCAAGTAACACATAACCTTACTCACCTGCCACATCCCTTAAAAGCCCAGCAGAACCCATATTGCTTGGCAAGACCTGGGGCAGATTTATTAATTACACCGGAGACGCAGCTGCTCTGTGCCCACACGCTGGAGGGGACAGGGCCGAGCATCCCATCAGCTGGGCAGGAGCCTCCTCTCCATTTCTTGCTCCAGGTCCCACAACAGCCACTCTGCACCAGTATACAACCTGGTTTTGTGTGTGTGTGTGCATCTAAATTGTTTTGTGGACCTGAATAATACGACTGCTTGGCTATAAAAGTCGAAGTTGCCTCTAGCTATGCACAGTTTTGTGCTTATACTGCGCATAGGACCATACAAACACCGTTATTTTATATAGCACTATTCCATGCTTTGTGTGATTCCAGCTAGCAGAATATGTAAAACTAAAGATTTATCTCTTTTGATCATCTCTTTAGATTGCTATTTCAAGAATGTTTAAATATGAGTCAGGAAAGCCTGCCAATCCCTTAACAAACAAACTTTACAAATAAATAAAAAATAAAAACACTACTCCAGTACATATGTTGCTCTAGATCATGATTCATTTGATTCTATCTCATGATGGAAAGAGATATAGGGGAAATAATTTTGTCTACAAATAGGCTTTTGAGGAAAGGAAATAATCAAGAACATATAAGGAATATAGTTCAGAGGAAGATGTAAGAGATATACAGGCTTGACTTCTCAGAACAGAGAGAAGACTTGCTTTGTAGCTAAGGTGTGGACCAAGACATCTGACTACATCGAAAGGTTTGAAAGCTTTGGGGGTGACTGTGATTTAAAACTGGCAGTAAAAGAAAAAAGAAGACAAGGAAGGTAGTGGTTAATTGACCTTTATTGTGCCTTCTGGTTCATTTAGAAATGGAAATTAAATTAACATGATAATTCAGTCCTACTGTGTTAAGACTGCTATAAACCCATTAAATTTTATGGCCATCGATTTAACATTTTTTTCTATTAACTGGGTTTAATTTTCAGTACTGTCATGCAGGTTCTGAAAAGTGGTAGCGTGGAAAAACCCGGGTGGATGAACCACTGTGTAGCTGGTTTATGCCAGTAGCACGAGCCCAGACTCTCATGAGTGTAAGTTGATTCTGGCACCCACCCTATGCAAAGCATGGGGAAGTACACAGAAATACGTGGGCTTCCCTCAATTCCAGAGTAAAACCAAGCCTGCCTGGCATCCATGGATATAAGTTAATTCTTTTGAAATGCTCTCTGTGCTGATTCTGCAGACTTCTTTCCAAAAGTTTTGAAACAGGGCTCACATTTGGTGTGTCAGCCTGCTCATGCCTTCCATCTTCTGGAGAAGAAAATACTACCCGCTACTTCTTTAGCAAGAAAAAGTGACGTTCATTTCACAAGCCCTAACCTTGTAGATATATGCTGGTAGCCAGACAAAGCCTGAATTTTAAGTTATTCCTTTCTACTTGATTATTGTATTTAAATCATTCTTACATATTTATCCAATGAATAAACAAATAAGTAATCAAGTTTAAACTAGAGCTGGTTGCAAATCTTTTAGGAATTTCCATCCTACAAACCCAGAAGTGTAGAACAAAAAAAAAAACCACACAACAAATTTAGGGAAAGGTTTCTCAGATCCACTGAATGTCAGTGACAAACCTGCAAATAGTGAGGGTAGTCTTCCAAAAGTGTAGTTCAGAAAAAGGTGAAAATGTTATTCTACATAGATTTATATGGGTATTTTTTCGCATCTTAAAAAGATACTGTGCCATGTTGCCACATTTTTGCATAATAAGCTTTTCTGGAGGCTGATAGTACTCTTAACATAATATTTTTCTTCCTGTAAAGTAAGATTCAAGTGGAAGTAGAATGTCATTTTTATAATACTTTTCTTCCCAACTTACTATTTATTTATATACGTATATTCTTCCTTGAACAAATGAAGCCAAATTCATATTATGAGCATTCTGTTTACTGTACATTTTCCCAGGGTGTGATGGTTACTCCTCACTAATTTCTCATAATAAAATGCTCACTTGCAAACAAAAAGAACTTTTGTAATGTAAAAGCATACGGAAAACAGCCTGTAACAATTCATAGGAATATGTTACCAACAAAATCCTCCACCAGCAAAAGTGACATCAATCTATCCTTCCTTTTTGCTCTCTTTTTGTTTTTTTAACTGAATCTAGAAGTATGCATGAAACTCCCCGCGTACCAGCAACGTTCTGATATGACACTTGGCTCTTTAACCTGCCAGAGCTGGCAGCAAATAAGGGAATAAAACTGTTTCCTACTATTGTTGGCAATAAATGCCTGTCTGTGTTAATTACACTTTACGTTGGTATTCATCATTCAGTCAACATTGTCTGCTTTGCCGCTTCTCCACAAGTGACTAAACCCCAGCAGCATCGCTGCCGATACCGAGCCGCAGCGAGGCAGAAGTTCCCGGGAGCAGCAGCATTTGGGGACCGACCACGGCTGGCCACGGTGAAAAGGACCGTCTTATTTCCAGGAGTAACTGCGCACACTTCGGGTTTGCTGTCAGGTTGGAATTCAGCCTAGCACGGAAAATTTAATGTTGTGTTTTATTTTTGCTTTGTGCCCGAAACTTTGGGACAGAAATGCTGTAAAGAACACCGTCATTAGATTAAATGACAAATATCAACAACAATAGAAAAATCAATGTTCCATAAGCAAAGGAGAAAAAGACTTTCAGCTGATGCTAGGAGCAAGGTCTAGAGAAGCAACAAGGAAGTTTTTCCAGACAGGTGAACTACCAGAATATGATTTTGGGGGGGATTAGAAGAGAAAAGGATTACAGAACAGGTGATAAATAAAAATGGACAAGCTTGGAAACAAAGGATTGAATGGCAAACAGGGGCCCAAGCAGCATATGTACAGCTAAAACTTATGTAAGGAAAGGTGTGGGCATTATCTATTACCTATTCGTTATTTACCTGAAAACTTGGAGTTGTAGAAGATTATTTGGTTTTACCAGACCTGAATAGAACAAGTGTTCTGTGTGGTAGCTTCCAATTTGGTTTTCAGATCTTTTAGAGTTTCTTTGAGCCCTTTTTCTACTTTCTTGGTGTGGAATGCAAATATATATTCACATCATCAAATTCTATACCTTCTGTCATATGCTGTACTATATACGTGTGTGTCTCCCCAAAAAGTATCATATGAGGGTTGGGCCAGGTTTCTGTGGTTTTGTCCTCATCATAGCAGGTTCATCAATCCTCGTCGGGGGTGTTAGACTTAGGACCAGTTCTACTCCTATTTGTGCAGAACAGTGCAAATTTGCCTCCTTTCCCTGAGCCATGCCTGTGACAGAAAGTCTGTCCCAGTGCAAAGCAGGGAATGGTACCAGCTTTTACGATGCTTCGTTGCTCTTGTCTGGAAACAGCAACTTTTGCTTTATAGTCAGAATAAGAAAAACAGGACCATGCCCAGGGAACTTTAGGCTACGCTGAACAAAAGGTGAATTTTCCTCTCTAAAAAAAAGGTGAAAACCAGAACAATCCATTAACTAGGAGCCACTGCAATCTTTTATTTACTTTCTTTCCTATGAAAAGATGTATTTTTTATTTGAACAGATAATCACAGGGAATATTTGTTTGTGATTGAAATTTGAAAAGTTTTACTGAAAAACTCCAAACCTGCTAAGCTAAGAGGTTTTGAAGGTTTGGGATTTGGGGCAGGGCCTGTACAAAACCTTTTTTTGGTAATGAATACAACAACTTTCCTACTAGACCTGGATTTCCACTGAGGTCTAAGGCGGCTACAACAAAGCTGCATGGAGAGCTGTAAACCCCTGTAATGCTGCTTCCTTGGGGCAGCACAGTGGTTAAGGGAAAAGCCTGGGTGAATCAAAACAAGATGTACCACAGGAGGTGCCCGGAGGGAGAAGGGGCATAAAAGAGGATGGAAGGGGAAAGAAAGGGAAGAGGAGAGGGTGGGAAGTTCCTGTGTTCCTGAAGCATTCGGGTCATCCCAGTTTCCCCCTGCAGTGCTGCTCGCAGGAGACTGAAAAGAAAGACTTTACCTCCTAACCTGCTTCACAAGACCTGTGCATGAGCTGACCTGGGGACAAGAATTCGGTCCCAAAACTTGCATGCCTTTTATAAGCACCATGTGATTTTATTGTTCTTATGTCTTTGAGTTTTACTGGGTTTGTGGGTTTAAATCAAACAATTAACAACAGAATGTGGTTTCTATTTGTGGTTTCATTCCAACATCTATTGCGAAATGTTATAGTGACACCATTCCCTGTGTATCCCAATTATTGCTGCAGATGTACATCTGAACACAATCAGCTTATAAAGCCCTGCTGTTCATCTGTCTAAAACCAAAGACCAGAAAACAGGCTCTAAAGTGTTTAAGATTTAAAAAAAAAAAAAAAAAGAAAAGGAATGTAAAGGGAGGGGGAGAAACCACTGAGACAGATTTCTTTTTAAATTCAGTCCAGATTGGTGTTGCCCAAAAGCTGTTCCCAACAGCTCATAGCTCTACTGTAGCCTTCGCGACAACAGTTGGTGGCCTCAGTCACATCTTCAGCATGTTGTTTTCCACAGTTTTCCTCCCTCTGACCCGCAGGAAGGTCATGGGGAGCCTCAGCAGGAGGGCAGAGGGCCCTGGCCCCCACAGCGGTTCCCCAGGCTCTGTCCTCCAGCAGAGAAGCTGGAGCTGCTCCCTGATGGCGGACAAGCAGAGGGGACCCTTGGGCTATGGGGATGGAGGACGCACAGGGGATGCAGATTAGCATCATAGTCCCCAACATCTTTTTCAGAGTCCGAATCCAGTGGATTCCTGCTGTGCAGGCAGGAGTGGGTGCTCAGCCAGCAGTGACCTGCCTCTTCCCTGGGCTCTCAGGCACTCTGCTCAGCAGCACTCTCTTCCAGTCCCCTCCATTACCTCATTTCGTGGGCCCGCAGTCATCACAGGAAGGCATGCAGCGACATGAATGACTGAAAAGTGAATTAATATTAAAATAGTAACAGGCAATTATTTTAATTAGCTCCTCTCGTGACTGAATTTTCATTGCAAGCTTGCACAACCAAATTATTTCAGTGGGAACACTGCTGCTTTGTTTTGTGAGGGAGCTCTCATCAAAAATGTGGCAGCGTACTTCCAGAAAATATCACAGATCAATACTCATCTTTTTCCAGACTCAGATTGATTAATATCCATTACATACTGAGTGTAAAATGAGCACGGTACAATTAATCCTCCCCATGCAAGAGAAATAACCCATTAACTGAAGCAAAAATATCCAGTGTGTCAACACCAACTAAAGCTTAGCAAGATGACGCTGAGCTTGGGTTTGAATTCAACTCTCAACCCCGAATTTAGCAAGATGGTAAATGACTAAGAGGATCCATTTGTATTGTGTAACCTCACTGAGCCCAGCACAGTCCTGTGGCTGATTTCAGCACTGCACCAGCAGCATTTTGTCCTCACCAGACCGAGGTCATCCTGCCTGGCCCTACACTGGGAAGAGGGAATTGTTCTGGGGGATCTTCCTGATTCTCAATATTGGAGATGTGTGAGAAATTCACCCTTTCCAGTGGGCAGACTATTCAGTAGCTGATACGGGTCAAAATATCTTGCAAGTGAAATATTGTCTGTTAAATTAGTGGTTTGAGGGTTATATGCTTATTTTGCTGAAGCAAAGAATGCTGCTCTTCAAATCAAGAGAATACAGTAACAGTTTCAACACTACTGTCCCAATGCCACAGCCTGGGAAAGAAGACTGAAAGAAAATCATAGAAACATAAAATAGTTTGGGTTCGAAGGGACCTTTAAAGGTCATCTAGTTCAACTGCCCTGCAATGAGCAGGGACATCTGCAACTAGATCAGGGTGCTCAGAGCCCCATCCAACCTGACATTGAATGCTTCCAGGGATGGGGCATCTACCACCTTTCTGGGCAACCTGTACCAGTATTTCACCACCCTCACTGTAAAAAATTCCTCCTTATATCTAGTCTGAACCTACCCTCTTTTAGTTTACAACCATTAACCCTTTTCCTATCAAAATCATATCCAGCAGGACAAAGAGAAGAAAATGATCTTCACATTTCGCCTTCCCCAGCAAGCCAGACAACCATAAGAAAACATGGGTCACAGTGCAGACTGCTGATGGGTAGCGGCTTTCAGAGAACAAAATGCCCCCGGCGCTGAGCCACACTGCCCAGATCTGGCACAGCAGTGCAGCACGGCGAGGAGCAGCAGCTCCACATGGGTCCTGCTTGCTTCGAGAAGATGGATGCCCACAGCTGCCCCAGCCAAACACAGCATCATTGCCAGCCACAGACCAACAGCTGAGATAACTGGACTTACCAACTACACAGATGTTGGTAGAGGACAACTATACTATTATTGGTAATAAATGTGATGCCTTTGTTGATAATAATACTGGTAAAGAGAAGGTTAAAAAGAGGGACATTTTCACAGGGAAAGAACTGGGAACAGCTGACCACAGATTAAGTCTGAGCAGATCAGAGTTGAAGAGGTGTTGCTTATTTTGTCTGTAACCATCTTACAGTATTCAGCTACTCTGGAAAAAAAGGTGTAACTTTTATACTATGACTGACCATCACCATGTGGACCATAAGCTCTTGACAACTGTGATGTCTCTTTTTGCAGCTACAGGTTGCTGATTGAGAGAAGACACAAATACAGACGATTAAAGACTGAAAGCTCTGAGCTCTCACTGCCTGGGAGCTAAGTCCTACGCTGAGAAAGCAAAAGGATCGTGAGAACGTTCTCGAGCCTGACCTCAGAAGTGTGGTATTCAGCATCCCTCCCAACAGCCGCCTGCCAAGGCTCCAAATTCACTCTTGGTGGAGGTAGCAATCAAAGGCAAAAATTGGATAAAATGTCAAGGTGAGGGAAATATTAATATCTCCAGGTACCGGAGTCCGTTTTACTGCTTCCTGAGCCAAACACAAGCTCTGCACTAGCAACGTGAGCAGAGCCGCAAGAAAAGGATTACGGAAACCTGGTGCAAATGTAACAAAAGCAGGAAAACTGCTGCCAAACCCACAGGAGTCAGAGGGGATTTCATTCACATTACATCTTTTAGATGATAAAAAGCTATTTTGAACCATGTTTTAATATGTTTATCAAAGGAAAGATACAAATCCAACAATAACATCCCAAATTTCTCACAGATGGAAAATGGGAATCAAAGGGTTTTGCATAGAAATCTGTTGAAGTCAGGTTTTGTTTAGACAGTAATTCCTGCAAAGAATCAAACAACTTTCCCCTCCAGTTTTAACTTGGATTGAGCTCTAGACGTTGGAAGCCATCTGTCTTCGCAAATCCAATGCAGACAGAAAACGATCCTGACTGACTTGAACCAGAAATACATGGTTATTTCAGTACCCGTCGAAGAAAAAGGTGTTGGGGTCAAATCACCCCAGGACTATTTCACCATGAAATGGCTACACCCCATTTAGACATTTGTAAGAGTGTGGCTGAAGCACTACAGATGGAGTTAAAATGCAAGGTTGAGTGGAAGTCATATTTTATATCAAAACCTATCTATTACTGCTCAGTGGGGTGTGCGGAGGACCAAGGGAGGCGAGTTTTACCCTCGCTGACTCAGGGGGTGGCAGTGATCAATTAAGCAACGGGGATGATGCTTTGGCATCTCTCAGGTAGGGAAATTGGATGCGTTTACGAGGAGAAATGGTCTGTCTGTCTCTCTTCTCAGAAAGAAATGAGTCTGTGGGAGAAGATGAATCACCCTGACCCCACTAACAGACTAAAGAGCGATGCTGGCAGGTGGAGGGGTGAGGAGCTGGCTAACAGGGCTTGCGGCAGCACACGCCTGCCAAAAGGCAGACACTCAGGGAGCCCCCGGTGCTGGCCACCATGCCATGGCTCACCTGCAGGGAGGTTCTTCCCATTTAAACCCCGCACATGGAAGTTTATCATATATCGTTTCCCATTTTTCAATTGCGCACCAATGTTTTATAAACATTTATAAGTGTGTTATCCATTTGGGATGCTGTGAATATTTTATTTGTGCTTAACTTTACCCTGGATTGAGTTGAGAGTGATTTCAAGGCAACTAAAAATGAAGAAAAGGCTGAACCTCTGACAAAGTGTCCCATCTTGCCAGCACACTCCCCAGAGTATCCGGAGGGAAGCAACACAGAGCCCCATAGAAGCTGGCAACAAGAGGGCAGCACCAAGAAAGAAGTGTCCTCTGATGGCCAGTGACAACCCCAGCAGGCTCTTTGGCTTTCAGTAGGGTGTGAGGGAGTCATTGAAACCCATAAGCTCCCCAAGGCATCGTTCACAATGATACCGTTCATAAAAATCTTTATTTTCTACAAAAGGAAAAACAGGGTTTGACTTCTTAATTACTACTCCAAAGAACAGCATATGAGTAGGAAACAAGCAACTGGTACAAGGAACAGGAGCTCCAAGGTGTGCAGGGGACTGAACAGAGCTGGATAAAATTATTCAGTTGTGGCAGAGCCAAAATACTGTCTAGAAGAGCCTGAAAAGCCACTCTGGATGGAGGTGAGAGTTGCAATCCCTACTTCTCCAAGCTGCTGCTGGGACAGACAGAAGAGATCTTGATGAGGACATCGCAGTCGGATCCAATGCAACCAAAGAAACTTCTAATTAAGCTGATCTCAGCACCACTGTCTTGAAAATGATCTGATGGGAACTCTTCATGTAGTATAAGAAGCAAAACAACTGCTCCCTTCTCTCCTTCATTGATTCAGTCTAACACTGAAAAATAAATAGACAAAAATATTCATAAAAATATTTCATGTACAGGGAGGCTTTATTTTTGGCCTTCACTTAGCTTCTTTTTTTCCTGGAGGAGCACCACCGGTACCGGGACCTAGACCTAACACACTCTTAAGATGTTTTTTTTTCACAGTCCCACATTGGTACCTATCAGAATGGACTTCACTGTTCACCTAAGAATGAGAGGGCGAGCTCTTCTCTGGGGACAGGTCTCCACCCCGTCACACCCATGACTATTTTCCACCTTCCATTGCCCACCCATTGGCCTGTGCTATGCTTAAGCAAAAACTAGCACTTTCCATGTTTCTTTTTATCCTGAACTTGGGTGTTAAATGTGAATATTGAACACTTTCAGAGAGCAAACCATGCCAATAAGGGGAGACTGTCTTTACTTTGTGACGGTTTATCTGGCCAGAGTCTTGCCATGCGTGAGACACAAGGAACTGGGCTACCTAATGACAACTTCCCCGGCTGTACCAGGGAGATCCAACTGAATGCTGAGTGAATTTGAGCCAGAAATAAACTAGGATTTGTCAAGAGACTCAAATATTTTTATTTAGGAAAAAAAAACCAACAACACAACTTTTTTAAAATCTGTATTTTTCCATTGAAAATAATTTCTGAAGACACTTGCTGAATAAGGATACTGATTCTCTGGGATTTTGTGGGGGGAAAAAAAACAAAACCAAGAGGGAGAGAGAGAAGAGGCACATTGGATGTGGGGCTGGAGGAGGAAGTCATGAGAGAAAAGCATTGCAGGGAGCTGCCAGATTTGCTGAAACCTCTGCTGGCTTGCCAGATGAATCAGACCACAGAATATTGAATTAGGAAGATTTATGACTGGGAATTTGAGGAAGTTACCTGTGATACAAAATATGTTATGTGAATGAGATCTCTTCTGTTCTATTGACAGAAGCGTATAATGAGCCGGGAGCCGGGTCCCCTCTGCATTACCTTTCTGGAGATGCTCCACTTGACTGACAGCTGAGCTGGAGCGAGTCAGCCACAGGGAAAACAAGGGCAGCACGCTCTCAGGAGCTACAGAGCAGTCTTCTGTGTGAAACTTGCTGAAACTCAGGAAACTGAAAAGGGGGAAAAAACAAAAAGTAAAGCAAATACAAACTTTCCTTCTCCCTTTCCATCATTAAACTGACATATGCGTGCGCACACACATGCAGAGGAGCTGCAGAGTCTTTCAAGAGCCTGGGAGGGCTGGAGCAAAGGTCACAGAGTCCACATTTATTTACCCAGCATCTGCTGCAAGAAATACCAAAAGGCTCCACTGGCATCTGGAAGCATGAAGAGCTATCAGGCTGCCATTTTCATAGAGGCATCCAAAATACACTGTAGCATTAGATCCTACCCCAGTATCGTACCAACCGGGCTGGTTGGATGCTCTTAAAAGCCAGGCAAAAAATGCCTCCTATGTAGGGTAATCTGCAGGTGACACGAAGGTGTCACAGCTGCCTCTACAGCCCCTTTTCCAAGCCCTTTCACTTCACGGGGGTACGTGCCATGTCCAGAGCAGAGCACGAGGCTCCTCTGCCCCGCGCCGAGTAGCCTCACAGCAGGCTTCTGTGCCGCATCCTGCACCCGGCAGCAAGCAGCATGGCTCGGCCCATAATGCACCGTGGGTCTCATCACTCAAAGCAATTTACAGCAGTGTAATTATTATCTCCACCTCATACACAGGGTTTTCATCGCTAGCCACAGGGATCGGGCATGGGCAAAAAGCTCCATCTTGCTTACACCAGCACTTGTGCCATCTTTAAACGGCAGAGTCGCAGAGGAGTGAGTCAGCTCCCTGAGCTCACACCTGCACGTGCAGGACGCAGAGAGCTACCTACCTGCTTTGCAACTCAAGCAGAAGCCAGCCCAGGTGCTTCCACAGCTTTACAATCCCATAGTTCCACTCAAAGGGTGCATGGGATCCGACAAGACACCCGACAACCTGCTGACACCTTTCATCTTAACTTCAACAACTTCTCCTTGCAAAATATTTATAATTGTAAAACTGTTTACTCACACTCAAGGGTTCTGGCTCCCAGCTAGAAAGCACATGAATGTTTTATACAGGAACAAAATTGATCCAATTTCCCCCTTGAGATGATATTTCTGTTACAGAGCCTTTGCAAAAAAAATGCTTAGCAAATATCTGCGAAATGATCTTTTATAATATGACATATATAATGACACCGTGTTTCTCTTTGGGCAAACGCATGATGTTACCATGAGCAAATACTAACAATGCACAGATGTGAACACGGCTGTGACCATAAACGCTGTCCCATATAAAAAAAAAATCACATGAAATACTGTATCTTCATAAATCTTACAGGGTTTATGCATTGCTGCCATTGGAAAAACAACAACATATTGAATGGTGCATTTTTGAGACAGAATGAGTTTAGTAAGTCTACCTAACTTAGCTTAACTTCACCGTATGCTGATCCGGAGCCCTGTATCTATCACCCAAACATTACGGCGTGCATTACCGCCAGCGTAACAAGGCGGGCAAAAAGGAGGAAATGTGTTTTAACCGCAAAGTGAGAGATGTCTTTCTGATTTATTAATTATTATGTTGCATCCAACATATTTTGCTATAAGAAATGTGACACACTTTTATTTAAAAAAAAAAAAAATATTCTGTTGTTTCTGTTGATCCAGGAAAGTATAAATACATTGTACCCTGCTATTTTATGTTTTTAAAAGGTGACCTATACTTTCCATTTCAAATGTGGTTTCTTTAATGAAAATATTGTAATGTCAGTCCATGCAAAGCAAATGCATATTAATATGCGTTTACATCTGTCTCATATTAATATTCATGCCTGAATCCACATCCCTACACAAAGCCAATTTTCTGACCATCTGTGTGATGGCTGGTGGATGCAATGAATAAATTTTATTTGTGAGGGGAGTGATAAATCATGTATCTTCAGTTTTTCACCCACAATCTCTCCTCTTAGGTGCTAAAATGTTTTCATCGTGGCTAAGAATTTTTAAGTCAACCAAACTGATTAACCCCTTAGCAGATCATGCAGCTTCATCTGCCAGATGAAAGTCCACAAAAAGCATACAAGGTACAGTTATATGACTGAGAAACCGGTACTGAAATGTTAGGAGGTCTATTTCTTTTCTTTCCCTCTTGAATTATTCCTGCCTCAGAATCACACTCAATCCGACAGTATGATTCTATGATTCTATAGGCCAAATTTCTCACACTGACGCTGAGGAGTACCTTTAGTCCGCGAACAGCCTGACTGCTTGCAGCAGGCTTGTCTTTGGAGTTAAACGCTAGTCAAACTCAGATGATTGTAACCTGAACTTCAGTAAAAACTGTTTCACATGGGTCTGTTGGCACTAAGGCTGGCTCAGTAACCAGCTAGGTACCAGCCACAAGAACCCACCGCTAGAGCACCCACCCTACATCAGCTGCTGAGCTTCCAAAGTGCCTCTGACTTTCTCTACAAAACAAGTCTGCTGCTAAATTCCTGAAGGATGAATTCTGACATCAGTCACACCAATGTCCATCCGGAGCAACTTTGCCGGTAGTGAGAACAGCTTTTTATCAGCGGGTTATTCTCAGACAGTTCATAACGTAAATGCAATCCAGTCCAAACACACAACTACACAAAGCCAAGTGCAATAACTTTCAGTCGTACAGTGTAGATAAAAAAAGATAAAATTATCAGCTAAGTTTGGGACCCAGGCAGATGTAAACCTGGGAAGGTGATTAAAAAGACTTGTTTTCTGGTACTCTCTAGCCCTGGCCACACTTTAAAAAAAAGAAAAAAGAAAAAAAAAATTAGAACTATACCATTACCCAGACCCCTAAACACAGACACTTGCTCTCACTCAGAAGCACAAGGTCTGAACAGACTCATTCCCACATCCTGCATAAGCACTGCTGTAATATGGTGAGATGGTAGAAGAGGTACCTTGGCTTCCTCCCCACCGGACAAACAGACCACACCTAATGCACAGCAGTAGCGCTGCATTCGTCCCTGTACACACCAGCCCAAGGCACATTCAGTGAAAAACATACTGGGGTAAAAAGTGCCAGCACCAGTCACCTTAGGCATGGTTAAAGCATTCGCTTGAATAGCAAGGCACTTGTGTTTGAGTCTTTTTTTCAGTCTGCAGTATTCAAACTATAGCTGCTACCAGCCCAAGGGAATTCCCTCTCCTTCAGGCTGCTGACTGGTCTTCACCTGGTTTGTTGTTTTTTCTTTTTAAATTAGCTCCTCTGCAGGACACACATACACACACAAATTTCAAATCAAAACATGTTTTTGCCAATACCTGACTAAATTATTTTCTTTTACATCTGCAATGAAGTCACTTCAGTATCAGTTAACTGGAGTTACAATGACACTGTTCAGCCTGGGATACCAAATTCTCTGCTTGAAGTTGGACTTCGCACATTTTTGTAGATACAGGTTATGGAACCAGCAACGAGGGGAGAGATTATTCTTTCCTCCTTCTAATGTAGGTCAAATCATGTCAGCAGCAAATAACCTACTTCTACCTTGACAATCCAGCCGTAGGTAGTTTGAACATTATTGTGCACTGAACTGGAATCTGAAAAAGGAATTGTGAATGAGCTTCACACTTCATCAGCATAATTGGCAAGAAATTACTTGTAGTTCAAATAAAAACATACAATTGCTAAAAAAGAAGCTCAAACAGCACTACAGAAAATAAGCAAGGTAGTCAGTCAATCATCATTTCCAAGAGGAAATGTGAGGAAACCCTGGCTGAAAATATATTTACATCTAGTATACTTTTGTCTTGGTAAACTGCATTCTATTTACAGCCCTTCATAATGGGAAAACAGGACATTTCCAGAGACTGCCAAATCCAGAGGTTTGAATCTTTATTCCTTCATTCCTTTTCACAAAGCAAAGACAGGACAAAGCGGGAGGTGGCACCTTTCATCATGACCTTGCCACTCAGGGCCAGTAGCAGTCCTGAAAGATATTGCTGTTTTCATGGATGTCGAGGGACCTATGAGAAATGAGCTAAGTTTCATCAAAGTTCCCAGTGGAAAGCATCTGTATTACAGATACTGCTAGGAAAACTAATTGGTTTCCATGACTAATGAAATTCATATGGAAATATTGATCAAAACACTCCCTTTAGGTTCATGTTTAAAGCGTGTAAATAAATACATTTAATATAAATATATCTAATATTTTATATTTATTCCTAATAGTTTTAAAGCATAAAAATTTAATGGATACATGTATCTTTTACCCACTTGGAAAAACAAAAGCCATTTCAAAACTGGTTTTCACATCTCTTATTAGTTTATTTGATTGCTCATATCTGCTGAGACATGTGGAAAATCTCTTATTCACAAAAACAGCAAGGGTAATAAAACTCCTGATGTTTACAGCAGCTACTCACATGCCAGAAGATATGAATGTTTATAGATGCTTTGTTAGGCTGTGGCCTGAATTATTCTTGTCACTTTAAAGATTGTAACCGGCTAGCATAAAGGCCAGCACAGAGAGCGCAGAATGAGCCATCAGAGGCAGTGAAAAATAAACACGGCTTGCCTAGATTTCTGGAGCTTCCCATTTCACATCCTCGACCCACCTTGAACTAACGGGATGATCAGCAAGAAATTTTAGAAAGGCAGAAATCAATTCTGTAATCAGAGGGCTCCCCAGATCAAGCCAAAAAGGGAAGTTTCAAAGTCCCTGCAAATCCACTGTAATTGTGCTGAAAATGGGTAAAAGCTGCAGAACCACCATGGGATGAGCTCCTGGAACCTACACACTCCTGGAGGTCCCAGGACTGCATTCAGCTCCAAACGCCCTCTCTTTAGTTACCCTGTCATTCTTTGTCCGCAGCCTCCAAAGCAAATAAGTAGCAGTAGCCTTGTATGTTCCAAACTTCAAAAGAACATTTTCATCCAAGCACGAATAAAAGAATTTTTCAGAAAACATTTCCAGGAATGCCAACACGGGAGGAGATTTTTTGCCCTCGTGCTTTGGGCAAAAGGCATATGCACACTCTTATCCCCTCCAAGACCTTCTCAACAATTCCAGCACCTCTCAGTGAGACTAATTACAAGAGAAACAGAGAAGCTGGTCTTAGATCAGAAATTTAAGCCCAAGTCAGAGAGCTTGATTCCTTCATTCTTATTCCTAACGCAAAGACGGGACGAAGCAGGCGGTAAAGCCATGCTTGTACTCCAAACACTACATTTGCGTCTTGTTTGGTGTCAAAGCACACAGCAGTGCTCGCAGAGGCCACGTGCTGAAGTGTCCACTGCATGGAAAGCCACCTGTAAGAAGAGCTGGTGGCTGCCGAGGTCCTGTCTCCTGGCTGAGCTCCACTTGGCCCAGCCTCAGATCCTGCAGCCCCATGGGTACCTCTTCTGGTACCGGCGTGGGGAGTCCAGGCTGCAGCCACGGAAGTGAAAAAGGAGTGTGCATTAGTAAAGTAGTTCTTCTCAGGGCAATTGCACTTCTTTGCAGTCTTTCTCCTCTCCAGTATCCTTGTGGGTTGTTATAGTCTCCCTGGAGAATGGATTTTAATTTTAAAATAGCCTCCAGTGGATAATGTGAGAAGAAAACTCTTCCCACAGGAGCTGCTGCACTTGCAGCAATAATATTCATCCTCGAGGCTGAAAATGCTGACAAGTTGAGCTAGGTGCTCTGTTTCGGCATGGGCTGCCCATCATCCCAACGTCGCTATCTCCTGTCCAGTGTGATCAGTATCTATGAAGATGCCCTGGGGACCGCGAAGACAGTTGAGGATTTTAAAAGTCTGAGATAAACTGCTAATTTAATTCACTCATTCCAAGTAAACTATTTGTGTTGTGGGAAGGAGATTTTAAAGAGCAACTGGGAATGTCTGGCTTCCCACCAAGCCAGTGCTGCATGAGTACCTGGAAAGACCCACCGAGGGGAAGCCGGGTTGAAGGGAAAATCCTCATTGGGTTTCCCAGGCTCTGCATCCAGTCTTTGCTATTGCTTCATGTGTACGAACCCACAGTCATTCCCTGTAAGTCTCCAATATAAGATGCATTGCTACAAAATAGGGCTTAACTGGAAGTTTTCTGGCAAAGCAATTGGAAAACACTACTTCATCTACACAAAAACCTTTCATGGGATTTATTTGAGTTTCAGCAAAACTTCTGGTAGCAAACCCTTTCCAGCAGCAGGATTTAAATTCTGGTCAAACTGAGGAAAAGGATGCTGTCTCTGCGCTTGTAATGGGGAAACCGAGAATTGTGCAAAACCCCATCTTCCAGACCTGCTCTGCCTGACTCGGAAGAAAGACAAGCACTTAAAAGAGCCTTAGAGCTGAATTTTTCATGCCCCAGGAGTTGCCCCGGGGACTGAGAGTCTCTGCTTCCCTCACCAAAGATGTTTCAATCTCTATAAATATAGGCTGAATATTCAAAAGTGAGAAATACTCCTTGAACCGGAGCAGGAGAGGCAGCCCCGTGGTTGAGGCTCTCGGCCAGTAGCCTGACACCACAGGTGGAGGAAGGTGGTCTTCTCCCAGTCAGGCACAGTGCTGTACACACCTTTCACAGGCACATACATATGTCTCTCTCATTTTTCCCAGAAGAAAAAATACTTTGAAAAGTTTTTGTTGCATCCAACCCAGAACAGCAGACTCCTTTCATCTGCAGAGGTCTTGCAGGCCAAGGAAGACTACCAAGGGGCTCGCAGACATGGGCTTCCCCTCTCACCTCCTGCTCCACCAGGAGATCCTGCCTCTTGGTGTGCTTGCATCTTCTTTCCACCATGCTCTTTTCATTTCTGTGCTTTTCCTTCTTGCCATTTGAAATTTCCATCAGCTCCGACCCATAGAGGGGAAAGGAGAGGATGAGCATCACCACTGCCCCTGGGCTACAGCCAGCCAACCCTGCTAGAGAAAGGAGTCCTCTCGCGTCCTGCACCTCTGCCACAGCTCTCTCCACCTCCAAGAGACTTGAGCTGAGCAGCACCCTCATCCGCCCTGCCCCAGCTATTCCCCTCAGCCTTGGTTCATTCTTTTCTCTCAGGTGCCGTCTCTCTCCTGTCTGTCACACAGGCACAAGGAATCTGAAGGGTTTTCAGGAAGAGTGATATTAAAATGTTGCTGCAACTTAGAAATGGTTGGTGCTAAAATAAGACTTTATCCAGGAGAAAGAGCAGCACATAGGGGTGTTAAAATAATACTATTTTCAGGAGAAATAGCAGCATGTAGGGGTGCTATTTCATAAAATCATAGAATCATAGAATAGTTTGGGTTGGAAGGGACCTTTAATGGTCATCTAGTCCAACCCCCCTGCAATGAGCAGGGACAAGACTATTTCCAGGAGAAACAGCGGCACGTAGGGTTGACCTTGTTCTTACTGCTAAGGTAGCCAAGATGTTCAGTTAACATAGTTTCTCCAGTCAAATAATAGATCAGGTAAAATACAAACTGGTGGGCTTTTGGAAATAAGCAAAAATTAACTGCCAAAAATTGTCATTTTAAATGGAGAAGAGGGTGAAAATGAATGTTTCTCTGTCCATGCTCAAGCTTTAAGCTACGTCTCCTCCTCTATTAGAAATTCTGATTTCCCAAAATTCTTATCTTGCCTCTGCCAGTTTTTGTTTCTTTCAACACGTTATCAGTTTTCCACCTCTTCACCAGAGGGGCTCTGCACGTGAGGACTCTGCCACCAGTCCAGTTTCTTTGACTATCCTTAGTGTTATGCCCATTTTGAGACCAGTCAGTTCTCAGACGGAAGGTTTCACCATCAGAAAATGTAGAAAAACAGTTATGTAAATGCACAGACCTCAAAAGTCTTTCAAAACTGGCTTCTTACATGTATGGAGTCACCAAGCTTTTTAATAGAATTGAACCAAGATTGTCAATTGCTTAAATAAAATATTTCTATTCTTTCTCAACAAAACTCTTCAGTATTTCCCATATGTGGGAAACACTCAGGTTCCCTCTTTGTACTCCCCAAACCAACATAGTTCTTTTTCCAGATCCTGCAATTTCTCAAAGATGGCAAATACCCTCAACAAATCTGATGATCTAATTAAACCTTCTCTGCCTCACCATCAGTGACAAATCCACAGCACTAAACTCCTGCTTGTGTCCAGAGAATTACATTCCACAAGGCTGCGTTACATCCATGAAAACAGTTTGGAGAATCATAAGCTCTTAAAACTTTAAAACCACTTAAATGCGGTGGGATACAGCTTAGGATAAGGATTCTCAACTGTGGAGCTCACTGTAGCTCCGCTCACTCGTTGGACCGATGTCAACCTATGAACCAGAGGAAAATCTAGCTCGTAGTTACTGCACCTCCAGATGACCATCCAAACAAAGCCCAATCAGCAAAATAGAGCTTAATTTTTAATTCACAAACAGAAAGGTCTGCACTTTGAGACGGGCCTGGTGGTTCTGAGCAAGTCTTGAAAGATATTCTTTATTTTAGATGTCCCTTGTATCACTTCACTAGTTGCAAAATGATATTAATAAGAATCAATTCTAGAAGCAGAACACTTCATTTTTATTAGTCAGTGTAAATGATCTCTTTGGTATCTTGCTTCTGACAGATCTTGCATTTTCAGCTATCGCGCGCCAAAACCTGCCTCACTAGCATTCAGTAATAACATCCTGAATAATCTCAGGATCTCATTTATCATTAAAAAGTCACACCTAAAAATCGGCATGTTGAAATAGTTGTATTCTATTTAGCCCCTCGATCACTCAGCTACCTAAATCATTTCCAAATTATATCTTCCCTTCTCCTAAGCTTTCAGTAGACTGACAAATATCTGTGTCACCACGTGAGCTACAAGTTCCTTGGAACACGCAGTCTTCCTTGCAAGGTTATTGCCAGCTGATGCCAGAAGCGGGATGAGTGATTTGTTTGCTTTGTGAGGCTGGCTTTCATTGTCCCGAATTCAACACTAACATCTTGCTAATCCTGCGTTTAAATCTACGGACACTAATGCGCCCCTTGTTGGATCTCCTCGCTGAAGTATCAAAGGCTTAGAAAGGCTAACAATAATTTCTCCATCTGCAGGCCTCGCGAAAAAATGAGGATTAAAATCTTTGCAGTGCATAGGTTGTAAATTATGTATTTCTCTGGACATTACTATGAGCAATTCTGCTTTACTTGGAGCGCTATGATCCAAAGTCTGAAAAAGATTAAAGGATGAATTTCCTTCTTGATTCATTACTGCATGTTTTGTTCCTTTTTTCTTATGTTTCTACTCTGTTTATGTACTAAAAATGTTTTATTCATGGATCCTTACACAATTGTCCATGACCATGGCACAAGATACATTCAAATGCCTTGACACTTCAAATATACATCTCATTTTATACTGTTTAGGATTACGCAGACATTAACTGCACCGTGTTCTTTTATTCTGATGGTATGACATGAAAAACAGTTAAGAGTCTACAGAGTCAAATTTTGCAGCATAATACTCACTTTCCCATTGCAAAATGTACAGATGCAGGCCTGGGCTGATGGCTCTAGAAGGCTCTGTTTGGCCCTGACTTTTGCCCANGGGGGGAGAGAACAGGAGGGAATACTGGAAATCTACATCAAAACTTTCAAGGGAGAGGAATATCTTGCATTGGCAGCTTTTTCATCACACTGCCGATTGTGGTCAGAATAAAAGTTGGTTTTGCTTGGTTAAGAATTTGCAGTGTAGTTGGAATGGAAGATGATTCTGCTAATGCTCTCGCGCAAATGTATAGTCATAGCGTACAATAAAACCTCTAATTAGTTCAGATATGACATTGCTCTCTATTCCAGTTTACTGGTAAAGTTAAGGGATGGTGTGAGCTTGTTTTGAATGCATTAAACATTTTGCTCTGATTAGATTCTATGCACATTTCACAGAGGAAAATACATCTGCTCCATCAGTGATATAAAATGGGTATTTCCTCAGGGGTGTGTAAAGTGTGTATAAATCTCTGCATCTGCCTGAGATTTGCATAGATGCTGGTACATAGGTCACTTGTGCACTTAGTTTTCTTTGTGATCTGGGAGTAATGCTGGTTAGCTCTCAATGCTGTAATAAGATCATAGACACTTTTTGCTTACATGTGTAGAGCTTTATTCTGTTGTGCAAAGAGCTCTATTTTGCAGTCCTGGTTTAGTCCAGTGTTTTTATGTATTTAAAATGAACAGCTTACTTTGAACAGTGTTACTGGCCAGCATTTATGCACCCAGATCAGTTTCATCTTTCACGTTAAATTAATAATTCACATATTTTGTCCACCAATTGTAACAAGTCCATATGTTGAAAATATTCATCACAGCTCACAGAAAAGCACCCTTTTGTATAGCCTATTGTCTCATACTAACTCACTTTTTTTTTCTCAAGGAATTCCCCCTGCAGCAATCCCCACTGTAAGCCATTAGTTGAGCACATCTGCCCACTCTAATGACCACTCCAGTGTACACATACCTGACTGCCATCTAATTTAGACATCACCCATAGGACGCTAATACTAATGTCTCTTGGGCCAGCTAAGTCCTGGATTATTGACTAGCTACAGTTATCACTTCATTTGGTCTTTGGAGGTGAACCAAGTGCACCTGAGGTCATAACTAGGTCAAATGATTATACAGCTTGCAGAGGAACCAAGTATTTTTGTTACCCTAATAAGAACCAAAAATATACTTTCTAATTTGTTTTGACAGAGAATCCAATTGCTTTGCCTTTGTGCAATGTCCCCTTTGTGTAGCTACGAAAATGCAGCCAATTAGGCATAACATTCTTTTTCAGTATGAGCAGCAAGTTAAATAAATTGGTGCCATTTAAAATTAACACCAAAAAAAAGAAAGAAAATTGGTGGTATCAAATATCTGATAATCAATCTTTTATTTTATAAAGAAAAGAAAAAGGAAGAAATCAGGGCTGCTATTTCTAATTAAAATAGTAAATAGAGATGTGATAAACAATGGGGGTTATGATTGCTGCCTATAAATACGTTGGGGGGAGGTAAACATACGGAGAAGAGCTATTTAAGCTAAAGGAAAACACTGGCATGAGAACAAATGGGTATAAATTGTTCCTGAATATGTAAGATTTGGTTTAGAAGAAGGTTTTGAGCCTTTGGAAGAGTGGGTTCTTGAACTTCCCTCTAATATTACAGTGGGGAAAAAAAAGACAACATTGGGGTAAAAGGGAGGTTGATAAAGAAGTTCTATAACCTGGTTACATCTGAGAGGAGGGGACTGCACACAATACTCCAGGATTTCCCTTTCAGTCCCAAATTTGTAAAAATTGTGTTTGTACACTAGGTCCAATTCAGATCTGTTGCAGAAAGCACAGCTCAAGAGATATTTGTGCCACTGCTTATTTTTACACTGAAAGCAAATCCACTTATCTCTAGTAAAGCAAGAAATCACCCTCTTCCCAACCCTTACAGACAAATTGGAGTTGACACCAGTTCTGAATTTGACCCACTGTGAAGCAGATTCAGGTGTTCTTATTTATAATGGAAGCTGTCCAGTACAGCACCCTTTGTGGTAAATACTCAATTGTAGCAAGCAAAAGTGAGAGAATGGAAAATTCTGGGTTGTCTTCTGCTGCGGATACTTATATACATATTAGTCTACACAACACAACCTCGATTCCATAGGAAAAAAAGAAGCAGCAAGGACTGCATTAGGATGCAGCCTGGATTTCAATAACTGTAGACTTATGAGAGAAGATAAAATATGTGCTTAAGGAACAATTTATTTTTGTACAAAAAAGGGAGTGGATGAACACATAAACAAATGTATGTGACTTTTCATGGAAATCAGCAAATCTACACAACAGTTGAGTGGGCTTGATCCTATACATCTCAAACCCCAATCACCTTCAACGTGAGTGTAGCATTTCCAAGCAATGTTTACAAATGGATCCATGCCAAGACACCTGCATTAAAAAATGTAAGTGGATACCGTATTATAAGATAACATTTTGGTGGCAAAGTAGAAAGGTAGAAGAAAAATAATGTACCAACCCTTCTGTCTCTTAATTTTTGTTTGTTTCAGGGTAAGAAGCAGATCCATGGTTTTCTTCAACCAAGTTGCTCAGAAAAGCTGTATTGCAGCAAAATACTACAAAGGGATGTGTTTCCCTTTACAAGTGTGTTACTTTCACCTGATGTTATCCACTATTGTACTGAACATTGTGTAAAATCCTGGGAAAAGATAGTCATTTATTCACTTTTCTTTGTCAGGTGTTTTTCATTGCATTGAAGAGTCATCAGCGATCTGCCCCTCACCTGCCTTTGAAGCTGGGTGAAAGTTGGCGACTGCTGAAGTATCCGCACGAGGGGGGATGATGAAGGCAGCTGCCTGTTCCTCTGATCCTCGGGAGAGCCGGGTAAGATGTTTTGAGACACACAAGAGCCGCTCCAAATGTGCAAACCTCCCTTGTTCTCATCACACGCAGCAAGTACGACAATAAACGGGGAGTGATGAGGCTTTAAAAAAAAAAAAAGAAAAGAAGAAGAGAAGTAATATTGTTACAAATAGCAGCGTCATCCCCAGAGTACCACTGCAGCCCAGAGAACTGTTGTTCTGGGAATGGCTCTGCTATTAGTACTAAAAATTAAGCAGTCTCACTAGATGACGCTAACAGTTTTTAAACTGTCAAAGTGTTTCATATACAGTATCTCTGTTTCCCAATTCCATTTCCTCATTAACAAAGCCAGAAAAAAAATGACTGCCGTAATTAGTTCTCCTTCAGCTTTTTTTTTTTTCTCTTCTAATTATACTGGCTCCCCTCCTTTATACATCTCCCTCCCCTCCCCCTGCCTTTATACATCAAAAAAATTCACCAATGAAAGCCCAGTCCAGTGTCAGAGCAAGCACTGAGTCATTCTTTCTCCATTCTCTCCACCACAGATTCAAGCCTATGCCTTGAACACTGGAACACTGATTGGAGCCGACCCAGTGGTTCAGCATCCTTAACCGTTTGTACTGGATTTGGCTGGGATAGAGTTCATTTTCTACATAGTAGCTGGTATGGGGTCATGTTTTGGATCTGTGATGAACACAGTGTTGATAACACAGGGACATTTCAGTTAGTTCTGAGCAGTGCTTACACAGCATCAAGGTCTTTTCTGCTCCTCATACCACCCCACCAGCAAGCAGCCTTGGGGGGCACAAGAAGTTTGAGTGGACACAGCTGGGACAGCTGACCCCCAACTGACCAAAGGGATATCCTATAACATACAGAATCATAGAATAGTTTGGGTTGGAAGGGACCTTTAAAGGTCATCTAATCCAACTCCCCTGTAATGAACAGGGACATCTTCAACTAGATCAGGTTGTTTCTTACGGAATATTAGAACCACATTAGAGCTAAATATACCCAGAAAAGAACCTCACACAGCAATGATATGACCATGCATTATCAAAAAGAGGTGCTATGTCAGAAAAGGTATCAATAAGCTCTAGTCTGGCAACGTGTTTGATGACTCTATGGGCAACAGCAGAATAATAATAATAGGATGAAAATTTTGATTTGTATATTGGATAATTTCTCCTGACAGCTAGGAAAAGAGTTTACTCTCAAATAAGAGAAGAAAGCTGATCTAACAGGAAGACAAAATTACAGACACTATAGGAAAAAATATGATGGAGACAAACGGAGAATGTGGAATTAAGGCCTGTGAAGAAGATGCCGTGCTCAGCAATGGAACTGCAGGGGTGGAGGTTGGCGGGGGCTGCTGTTGCTTGGGGACTGCCTGGGCATCAGTCAGTTGGTGGTGAGTTGGTGGTGGTCTTTTGCATCACTTGTTTTTCTTGTTTAGGTGGGTTTTTCCCCACTCTCTGTTGGTTTTTTCCTTCCCTTTTTTTTTTTTTTTTTTGATTTATTAAACTGTCTTTATCTCAAATCCACAAGTTGTCTCACTTTTACCCTTCCGATTCTCCCCCACGTCCCACTGGGCTGGGGGAGCGAGCAAGCGGCTCCGCGGTGCTTTGCTGCCTACTGGGGTTCAACCACACCACCATTCCCAGGGCTTTGCTCCTCGCCGGTTCCCTGCTTTCTCCCACAGCCACACTCTGCTGCTGCTGAGGACAATGGCCGCGGCTGGGACGGCGAGCGGTCCCCGCCTGCCCGGCCGTGTGCGGAAGCACACGGCCGGGCAGGCGGGGACCGCTCGCCGTCCCAGCCGCGGCGATGGAAACCGATGCAGGGGATACATCAGCACCTCCATCGGCTCCTGCCTTCCCGCCCAGCTGCAGCAGCAGCTATGCATGGGATGGCCACACGCTTGCCAACGCATTTTTGGCACGCAGGCTCCAGGCTTGCTAAGGCTTTTCGTAACACCAAGGTGAAATAAGGGTGATGTCCCTTCATCAGCGTTTTCCCAGATCTTACCTCCCTTTCTTGCTTCTCAACCACAAAAATGCTTGTTCTTCAGACATTACTTTATCACTCAATATTTTACATAGGAAGGAAGAGAGAAGGGAGAAATTGTTATTATTTTACAACTACCTTTACAACACGGTAAGCACATGCAAGGTGAAAGGCTGAGCAACAACAGCAGTACAGCCGCAGCCGCTGCCTGCGCCTCACATCCCCTGTTCAGCCTGCACTCACGCAGTCTGTTGGTTTGACTTCTAAAAAAATCCCATTTAAATAATTACGTACAAAAGAAAAAAGCTCATTGGCATTGCACAACGCTAGCTGTCATTTGATTCCACCAACTTGAGAGGTTTGCTGCATTCCACGGACACTTACGCGATGAACCAGTTATCTCTCTCTCACTAACACATATACATGATGTACACCTGCAAATCCCCATCTCTCCTTTCTGGAATAAATTTATAGCATTAAAATATAGGCATCTCACAGAGTTTTTAGAAAGGTCTCAAGTCCAAAACCTGAATTAACAAGATGATGCCTGGGTAGAAAAGTCATTGGTGCTGTTTCATTATTAGTCTGATTCTTGAGAGGGACAACAGGAGTCCCAGTCTGCACCAACTGGGTAAATTATCTTAATGGGAGTGATGTCTGTACACTTAAAACTGGTTTTCACACAAACTACTTCCATTGAGGCCAGCCAGGCACTGGATGGTTTGATGGCTGTTTAATTGATTGAGCTACCTTTCATCTGGTAACTAAACAAGGAATAGTTCCACATGACATTATTAATTCTGTGAACCTCCTATTAATTTCTCCACTTTGCTGTCCTGCAAGTGCTCAGCCCTCCTCTCCGCTCAATAAATAAATGTTTGGAGAGCAGATAAATCACCATTGTTTGTGCGGACTGCCAGAGGATCCGGGGACCGCGGCAGAAGTGCTCTCTGGCATCCTCATCTGCATATGAGGGTATTTTTTTCTGCCTCAGTGCGCATGAGGGTGTGCCCGAAAACAGCTCCCCCTTCAAGAGGAGATGCAAGATGAGGCTTTTGCTCCGTCCCCAGTCGCTGCTGGGAGAGCGTGGACAGCCCCGTTTCAGCCCCTGCCTCCGGTTCTGCCGTCTTCCCTTGCCCTTGCTCCTGCCTGCCGGGGCCTCTCGCCCCGGGAAACGGGAGAGGAGAGGGGTCACAAAGGACATCTTCAGGGAACAACAAGACAACCCCGCGAGCGTGCCTCAGCCTGAGCTGAGCCTTCCTTCCCGTCCCACGCCGGGGCAGTCACCGGTCATTCGCTTCCACTTACAGTCACTGTACATATCTTCTGCTGCCCTGCCTCCAGGTGCAGTTGGCCAAGTCCTCAGTCTTCAGGCAAATATGTGACAGAAAGTATTAGATTTCAACAGAAAAGACTCTTGATTGAGTTTATTGTGAAACTTTCAAAAGTTTTTGGAGGAAGAGTCAAGCAACTGAAAGAACTGACCCTGTCTAAGACATAATATCCTCAATTTACCATTGGTTTTGGAAACGTCTTTCTAGAAAAGTTACAGATTTGAGCTTAAAAAATGCATCGTTTTCACAAAAAATACATGTTTTATTTTATTTTTTGTTTATACCCTAGCTTTATTTAAACAGATTCTTAAAATAATACTGTTGCTTTGAAATGCTAGGTACATCTCAGTTTAATTTAAAATAATTCAAAGAAAAAATATAATACACATAATGTTACCATCTTTTAATGTTATTCAATTCAATCAACAGCAAAAATTAAATCTAAGGTCTCAATATTATTAGATTCATAAATCTGCACCTGTCAAGCTCTAAGCTCCAGCTCTGTTTGTGGAGTTCTGTATGATCAGGATTTTCTAAGGTCTGGCAACAGAGCATTTTTCTCTTCAAATTTTTATCTCATAAGGCAGCCAAGTGACTTTTAAAATGTCCTAGATTTTGCTCTTTCTTGCACTGGTGACAATCTAGACTAACCTGAAGTGAGTTTCATCATCCAGGACTATCAGAGCAGCTGGGAGCAGAATGTACCTAGTTCTCTATGTTACCTTGTCTCATGATTGAACATTTTTTATCATTTTTGTACTTGTCTGTTTTGCAAGCATGTATTTTTCTCTTATTGTTTACAAAATAAAGTTTAAAAACACAATTGTTGTGGTTTCTTTGCCCATTTAGATTCAAGCGTTATCACTGATGGTATCTCCACTCCATTGGAAGTAACGTATGGTCAAGGATAGAGGAGCAGAAAGATAATTTTGGTTTTCACTACAAAAATAACAAAAATCTTTAAGAACAAGAGATGATCACTGGGAACTAAAAACCTGGCTCCCTTCCCTAATGTGAGAACTACAAATTTCTCTAATTGTGATTGATGAGAGGCCGAGGCTGGAGCCTGTAATGATGACAACAGGTTAGCGAACAATGAGTGAATGAGCTTATGAAGTAGGAAAGTAATTCTTTTAGTGTATTTCTCAATCTTCACACACCATACCTACTAAACACCTAATCTAAGTGAGAAAGCTTTAGGAGGTGTTGCCTTTCTAATCATAAGAATGCCAAATGTCTTTACAATATCTCACAGTCTGTGTTTGTTCACCGTCAGTACACCTTCGCCACTTTCCTCTGTCCCACCAAGCAGTCTCCTGAACTATATATTCTTCACTTCACTTGCCATTCTCAATAATCCAGTCCCTGAAGTTCACCTAGCAGCCTGTAGCTCAGGTCCAGTCCATAGGTGTTTTCCAACCCGCCTGCTATACCTCTCCCAGACGAGACAGAGATGGAGGTCCAGGCAGGTTCCACCTTCTAGCTGATGTCTTAATAGAACATCTCTAACATTCCAAATGTATTTCACTGTCCAAACAGCAGCAATTGTCTTCCTGCAACTGCCGAAGAAAGACAGAGAGAGCTAGGGTATAAAACCATTGTGTAAAAGCATTTCCTTTTCTGTCTCCATGTTTTCTACTGGGTCACGTAATGTTTGGGAGCCAAATAGTTTCCGCTGTGTCTAGACTGTCCTAAAGCATGGTGATAGCTAAACAGACAGATTTGTGTACAGGAACAGATCCATAACCTCCTAATTCTCTTAGCAGGTTTTGATAGTGACACCTTGTCATATACTTTACTTATTAATAGCAAAGAAATACATATAAATTATGTTCCTCCATAACAGTCCCCTTTTTGGCTGCATTGAAGTTAGATGTTGTATTTGCATTCTACTTTGGACAGGTGAGTCATTAACTTAAATTCTTTTGTTCGCTTCCCTATGGACTGGAGTGGTAGCTCAAAGAGGAGACCAAATTCTGGTTTTGGTAACAAATTCTGAAATAAACCAAGATTAGAATGTGACCTGCGGCTTGTGGGGTTTTTGTTACTTAAATAATGCCCTACTGCAATTTTATTCAACAATATTGATGTAAAATTGGCACGTTTCCTTCCCTTTGTTTTGACTTTCCTCTTCCTAACCCTCAGCCATAATTCCACCTTCTAGCTGATGTCTTAATAAAACACAGCTCTGTAATGCCAAATGTATTTCCCACTACAAACAGATGCTTCTAGTTTCAGTGCTCCTACTAATAAGAATCTGGTATCTGTATAAAACTGGCTGTAAAATGTCTTTCTACCTTCCTTTTTGTCACAGATAGTATTTAGAAAAGCTGGATAATCCTAACAAATTTTGATAACCAAACACCCCTCCCATGTCATTGCTTGAATATTGATCTCTTTTAGCTCTTATATACATCCTCTGTATCTATTCTGCACTTAAGCAAAGTCAGCAATGCTTCCCAACAACCACACCATAACGAATTCCTTAATCAAAACCCTGCCTTTCCATAACTTTTGGAAGTCTCTGAAACACTTCAAAAAGCCAGAATGTCATTTCATTTGCTTCATTTTGCAGTAAAAATGCTAGACTCACATCTTGAATTGCTCATGCTCCTTCCCCTTTGATTTTTTTCTCTTCCTGTTTAATTTCTGCTCCCTTTTCTGCTCTCCAAGTCAAATTGTACAACAAGACTCAGATTATGTCATCAGTCAAACAGATCACACTCACATAAGCTTTATTTTATGAGGGAAAATCGTTGTTTGTATAATAGTACCCAGTTGCTTGCCCCCATCACCTCTTTTTTACATATGGCCCTTATTAGGACTCATCAAGTGCACCAGAGCCACCGTCTAAACGCTGTACCAACTGTAACAGCTAATAACAAAAATCACTGCAGTCACCTGCTTGGTGTTTGAGCTTGGGCAAAAAGAAAAGGGTGAACTCTACATTGCTCCCATTAGCGGAAGGCGGGATCTGTTAACTAGCACTTGTTCTGATCTGCAGTGCTGAAACCTCCCAGGCTTAGATCTGGATTGGTGGCACTACAGTTTGTGCCAAAAAAAAAAAAAAAAAAAAAAGAGTTGTACTGTGTTTAGCTTCATACTTTTAACTCTTGGTCAGTGACACCCTTCCAATTACCACTCTCCTCTGCAACGCTGTGCCGCTCAGTAAGCTGTCTCTCCTCCCAGTTTTTTTCCTTACCAAGACAATTTGCAGCCCACCATCATCATATATCTATCTCTCTGAGCAAATGTACGTCTCTCTCCAATCCAGCTCTGAATTTTAATTTTCTAACAGTACTCCCAGAAAAAAAAAATTACATAGCAGCAGCCTTTGCAATCTTAAATATTTCTCAATATGTACAATAGCTTAACGCACATCAGTCTCATCCGCACTGTGCAGATGCCTAGACCACTCAACACTTTCCAGTCAAACTATACTCTTTTTCATTCCTGGCTTACTCATTTTCTTTCTCACCTTCATAACGCTTCACTTCTGGTCTCCTATAGATGACGTATTTTTCATAACTCTTGCAGATATAACCTTTGTGCAGTTGCTACACTTCTTTTTCAAAATCACCCTAATCTGCAATTGATACACGTTAGTTTTCACAGCAAAACTTAGTCTCTTGAAAATGATTTCAAGTCCTCAGCTTCAGAATTACAATAAAAAACCCTATAATACCTGTTTTCTTTCATACTGCTACCTGAAAGACTGCAAGTTTAAAACTACTTTGAATTCACTCGTACTTAAAGTCATGCAAGTACTTTTAACTTTTTCATGGGTGCCCGTCTGCAGAAAAAATCTACAGAGTGGCACAATTTATTAACCTCTGTTTACTGATTCAGCAATAGCAGGAATGGTTCTGATTCTTGCTTGTTACATTGAAATAAATTAATAGATTTACTCTCAGTTACCCCACTTTAACACAAATCACAAAGCCGGACCTGAAGTATGTAGCATCTCAGGAGAATCAATAACACAAAAAAAAATCAAAAGATGATCTGGCTTTCCTCCAAGAGGGAAGCTAAGTGCCAAAAGAACAGGCAATATTACCAGCATTAACATATTTATAGCATTTTATATTCTCAGCTGCGCCCAGGATCTGCTGGGTACAGCTAAGGAAAAGCTGCTGCAAGGAAATCCGTTTTCACCCCCTGACTCTGGATCTGTTCCTACCCCACTCTCAGTGCCAGCTCTGTTAAAAGACACTTAGGGCCACCCAGATTTTATATTTGCTGGCCTAAGACCTAAGGGAACACCTGCTAGTCAAGGACAAACCCAGAATAGCAGAGCCTCCTTATTCACAGAACCCCCATAATCCTGTCTCTAGGAGAGGGGGGAGGTTGGCCTGAAACCAGGTATGCTGATCCTACACCTTAGCACTTAGGCTGTCTCAGGTGAGGCTTTCTGTGCTGCTGGGGCAAAGCAAGGTGCCCAGGCCCTAGTGAAGGAACCCATCCCAAGCTCTCCTCTGGCCATAAAGATAGTCCGTCAGATGGGTCACAGAGGATAGCTGAAAGGAGAAATCACTCACCAATGTTGGACAGACATGGGCTAGTGTGGTATCTTCCATGCTTTGGGACCCATGGTGCATGGTCACCCTTCAAAGCTTTTCACAGATCACGAGGGTGTCCACACTTTTCACCGTTCAACTCATTTCCATGCATCAGAGACACTAAACATGGTCTGGATTCCCTGAGTTGTGGGGTAGGAACCACTGGACTAATTACTTTTCATTCTTTTGTCTGAAGATGAAAATCAACAGTTGTGTTTCACGTAAGCAGATGTTGGAAGCAAAGAAGAACCCTGAATAAGACTAATTAGAAGCTGGACTGGTCCGACTCCTCAGCAGAAGAGTCTGCATGTATCTAGAGCACAGCCACTACTGGCTATCACAGCAAGCAACACTACACTTACTTAAAATTATGTGAGTAAACCCATTTATTCATTTGTTTTAATTAGTTATTTATGATCATGGAAACATTTAGTATTTGTAATACTCTTGCTTATTCAAAAGCTTTGTTCACAACTTCTGAAAATATGTCGTTACTTCACCCTCACACAGAAGTTTTACTTGTAATAAAGAAAGCAGAGACTTTTGAAGACTCTGTAATGGTTTGAAAAATGAAATGTTAAAATTATCTGAAGTTTGAACTGGGATAATCTCTATATTTAAAATTCCTAATTATGCCATTAGATAACTTAAGACCATTCAGGAAGACTATTATCACCTACTGTGCACACAGCATAAAACTGGCTTTCCACTGAAAAGCAAAACCATCAAATTCAGATAGAAAAGCACTGCCCCGTGAGAGGGGCACAGCCTTCCTCTACAGTGTGGGCAAAGGCAGAGAGGGGCTCCCCATAGTAGTCTAGAAATATACTTTTAATCACAGACATCACAATGGCAATAAGGCTTGAGAAGTTAAAACAGTCTGCCTGCCAGCCGGTCCTTCCTTTCTCCTGGACGTCCCAGCAGGAGTCCTAATTAGACAACTCTGGTTAGCATAAGCCTGTGAAGGAAATTACATAAGATGATCTAATGTTTCATGGCTATGTGACAATAATAACTTTCAGTCATCCAGAATCTGAATTTGAACAGATCTACAAGCACAGTTCTCTCTACTCCTTAGCTCTCTAAGGCACCTACTCCCCCAGTCGGTTTTAACACGGTGTGTATTTTCACCACCCAAATTCAGGTTAACTCCTATTATATTCATAGAATCAGAGAATCATAGAATGGTTTAGAGTTGGAAAGGACCTCGAAGATCATCGAGTTCCAATATTCAGTGGAAGTAAACAGGCTCTTCAAGAGGGTGATTTCTGAGGAATAAAGTTTGATTTACACCAGTTTACAGAAAGAAGAGTTTCGGCTTTGAATGCTGTATTCCAGGCCGTAGCCATAACTATTCAACAAAAGCTCTAACAAAAGGCAGACTACCTTTGCTGACTTGGTACCCTGCGTTGTTACACAGCGAAATCAGTGGGGAAATTCTGCGTCCATTAAAGGCAATAAATTCCCCCTGCAGTGCAGGCAGCCTTTCACTCCACGAGCTTTGAAACAGTCCATGGTTAGAAAGTTATCCAGCCCCAAAATCTGAAAACTAGGGTTCAGGAGAGGCACAGAAGCCACATACCCGGTATTACTGCACACGATTCAATAAAATTGCAGGAGAACGCACCTTTGTAAATATTTTTCCAGAGAATAATAGAAATTTCTTACAAGTGATTCCAAGCCTTTTCGTACTTAAATGGTATAAATTTGAAGTAACTCCACTGGAATTCATGGAGCTCCAGGGCTGTAAAATCTGTATCAGTGATCAGAGACTCTAATTTATTCACTTTTTGGCATATCTACCAAGTTTTCTTTATGTATATGACTAGACTTCTAGGTGTAATTTAACCAAGAGAATAAGCATTATTGGAATTTGTAGACTAAATGATTGCATGTCCTGGGAAATACTTCTGGCAGGTGCACTTTCAGCTAAAGCAGATTTAGCTGGGGCATCGTTGCTAAGATTGTTGGCACCTGGCTCTTTATTGTATAACAATCTAGTAAGAGTTATGGCGAAAGAGCGAATCGGTTTTGGAGCAGATAACGTGCATTAGACTCTGGGTGTGTGTAAACCCAACATATCCAGCTGCATTCTAGGCATTAAAGGATTATATATACCCACTGGAAGTGTACCATGGTTCTGGCAGAAGTTCAACAATCTCTGAACTTATATAACCCCCAGAAGACTTGTTTAATAACCAACATGGGGGGGGGGGGGGGGAGAAGTTTAGCATTTCAGTCTTTTTTTGTTCTTATATAACCAGGCCTTTTTTAAGCAATGAAACTGAACTTTCACTATGAAAGCCCTAAATTATCTTTCAAAGACGAAACTTGCAGAAAACCCATGCTGGAACAATCCCAGGAAGAAATTGGTGTAAAAGGCAAAACAGAAAGTTAATGAGTCAAAGAAAGAGAAAAATACATAGTAGTAGATACTGTATCAAATGTATTCTAGAAGGGAAAGTACCTCAAGAGTAAACTAGACATTGGAAAACTGATAGCAGACAGAAAACAATTAAATACGAGACAGTGCAATAATTAATTTGTGCACACAATATTTTAACAAGTACTTTATTGGTATAAACTGTCCATTCCCAGTATGTCAATTGAAATGAATGCTGAATTCTGTTCTGAAAACTCGTGCCCCTTTCAATACGCTCTTTTTGTCACAAAAGTTAGTAGAGCTGATGCGGCACAGGTTCTGATGACTTACTCTGTTTTGACTTTGTATTTTTCCACAGACTCAAGTGGTTTTGAGAGCAGAATCAGCCCTTGTTGCTAAAGCAGTAAATCTGCATAGAGGGCACTTCACACCTGAGATAGAGATTAATTTCACAAGAGACAGATTAATTTCACAAGGTACATTCACAACTATACAAAGCCAAGCCCTGTTTTTTAGCAGATTTCACCAATCTCTTACTCAAACATCCCGGGAGTCTTGGGGGCCTGGCAGTGATCACCTGCAGGGACCCATGTGGATTCGGTTCCTTTAAGTTCAAAGTGTTCACTGCTTCTTTCTTCTGGACACCTTTTAACTTTCTTCCCGGTTCTTTCTTTGAGGCTCACGTCAGTAGTTGCTTTTCCTCTCTCAGCTGTTACACTACTTTCTCTATCTTTCTAAGGCCATTTTCCCCAGATTTCCTGTTCTGTTCCCTGTGTCCCATGATAGCATGTGCCAGCACCTATGCTTGACTTTGGAAGAGAAAAATGCTCAAGAAGAAGTTATTACAGTAACTATAGCCCATGTCAGCTACCATCTGTTTGTAACATCTTCCTTAAAGTTCCTCTTGTAATACATGAGACCATTATCAACATCAAGGCCTGGCATGGCACGTGTCTGTGCTTACTGTTTGGTGGCCAGTAATGGAGCCAACACTTCTTGGTGGCCAAGACAGAGGCCTTGTCTTTGACAAAGACAGGAGGCACCTATCAAGTCTTGGTCAGTGCAAGAGGCTGTCACTTTGGTGCTTTGCTTGCCTCAACCAGTAATGACCCATTTTTATGACAGTAGACACATTATTAGCATTATTAGCACTATTAGCACTGTTAGTAGGAGCACAATGAGATCCTACAATGATGCTTTTAAGATTTCAGCAGCTGCGGGTGACCATCCAAAGAAAACCCCACCAGTGATACCCTTCCTTCTTTCAATTCATTCCAGTATCTGCCCCTCTGATGTACAATTATCAAGGCCATTCTGGCTGCTTCCACAGCATTTCAAATACTTATTGAAAATTTGCATGTTCTAATATCACTTTTACATGAGACAATTTTGTATCAGTTGCATTTGGGGTTATATTTTGATACCGGGTACAGTATTTAATGAGTAATCAACTAGAAAACACAGGTGGTTTATACAAAAAAAGACAGCATCCAGTAACAGCTACATTGGAGTCAGTAAACACAGTTTGATTGGAAATGTCATTAATTAAATCATATTCACAAATTGTTCTGAAACACACATATCCTTTTCATACATAAGCTAATGCTGTTTTCTTATACTACTGCAGAGTGTTCTTAAAATGACACACCAGGCAATCACTTAACTGAGGACTTGATCCTGGATAAAAGCAAATAGTTTCCATCAAGTCTGTAGTTGCCACTCTTTGTCTATAGCTGAATCCAACACAATCCTTCTGATCTCAGTGGGGAGGACTCTGTCTCTATCTCGGTGCATCTGCTGCAAGTGCCGTATGCAAACAAGAACAAGGGAGCTTTTTTTTTTTAATTTCTAATACTTTCGGTAACACTTGATCTTTTCATTTGTTTTTTTTTTTTCCAGACACGCAACACATCTCCTACCAACTACTGTTCCGGTACTACAGCTTGGCTGTTGTTCAGTCAGGACCCAGAAGTCTTTTACAACACTGCAGCCTCCAGATAACTGGTAAGGGCTCCAGCATTCATGCTACTGACTTGCCTGAGTTCCCCAGCTCCTGCTCCTCTCAATGCCATGCCCAGAAAGGAGGATCAGCCAGACTTCATATATGAAGCAGTTGTGAAGCCAAGTCAACTATCGTGTGTCTAGGGTAGACGGAAAAGACGTGTCATGTAGCCTGAGTGTTGAACATTGGACAAGGTTAAGCTTTTTTTAAATTTTATTTTCATATTTCCAATATTTTTTCATGTGGGTTTCATACCTTGGCCAATCCATGCCGCTCTTTATCTGTCTTTTATTTAAATGTGACTCCTTTGTCAGAGTGTCTTTTCAACTGGGAACTATTACCTTTCCCTCTAAACTTCTCACAGGTGTGTAAGTTTAGTCAGGCGCATCCTATACTTAGTGCTATACATCTACCAGCAACCAAAGGAAACCCTGAAACCACAAATTTGAAAGTACGTCTACTCAAACAAGGCCAGAGATGCTGTGAGATTTACCATTTTCTCAGTCCCAATCAGGCTCTATTTTCATTTTTCTGCAAAATAAAAGTCAAGTCCTCAGCCTCATTAATACCTTTTCCATGCATATAAATTTGAAAAATTGAACATTTTTTTCTGGTCTTTCTTCCCCTTCTCACTTTTAGCTGGTGGGGCTGGCCTGCTTGACATATCTAAGAGGTCTCATCCTCGGAAGTCTCAGCATGTGTTTTTTTCCTTTGGCTCTCTGTTACTTGTCTCTAATATTTCATTCTACCAGGTGCAACAAACATGCTACTTTATCCATCTTTTGAACATTTGCTTCTAGTGTACGCCTGGCTACCTGGTGGTGTGTAGCTGACACTGTCTTTAACATGCCTTGAATCCATCTGTCTGTTGGACCATATGGTTGTAATTTATTTGGCAGCCACGCTCCTAATCGCAAATGGAGCATCCTCAAGTCTCTTCTATTCCAGGAGATGCAGCAGTTCCTCATTCCAGCATTAGGATATTGGGAGATTCATATCTCAGGCTTTCCCTTGCTGTTTTACAACTTCCCTCAGAGCCATCTTCAGCATTCAGCAGCCCTCCCTGGGGATGTCCAGCAATGCGAACCCTTTGTACAAACCCTAATGCCAGATGCAATCATTTATAATTTTTCCTGTGACATACAGGCCAAAGTCATAGCCAGTTTCTGTCAGAGAAACATCTGTCCTATCGGTGCGTGAGCAGCTGTGCTGGCTCTCTTGCTGTACTTTGGAAATACTTCTGTCAATTGGTGAAATGATCATAAGTTTGGGATAAGAAGGGTCCATTTCACAACCTGCTCCATAGTCCAGAAATCCTCTGGTGAGTTTATTACTTTTGTATGTGGGCTGCTGATCATGTAAGTTATACTCTTCCTAACGCACATCTCTACACCTTCTCTTATCTTAGACCATCATGCACCACTCTCTCATCTTGTCAAGGCTTTGTTTATTCCCGAGTTTCCCTGAGGATGAGCTCATGCTATCAACCTGATCTATGCACTTTCAGGCACTGTTCAGCTATTATATGTGTGTCTATAGACTTGTGACACTGTACCACTTTCCATTTCAAACTTTCCCCTTCTTCCAATAAATCACAGAGGGTTAGACCTTGTGCTTGCAATACTGCCTTGTCTAAGCCCTCTGTCCTTCTTACTTGAGATGATGGATCAGGCCATGTCTTAAAGATTTTGTGGCCTTGCATGGTGATGCTAAAGTATGTGTACTCTCTGCTGACTGCATGCCCTTTTCCACCAGATCAAGAGGTTCCTCAATACACAGTCTGAAACAGGATCCTGGCAGTGGCTGATCCACCAGTGTGTCTGTAATGCTGCCACCTGTCAGCCTAAGCATAAAGTGACAGCGACTTTCCCTTGATCACTTTGCTACTACTTACACTCACCATCACATACCCGATGTGAGGTGCTCCTCCTCCATAGTAATCTGGCTGACCTACAAACCAACCAACATACCCTCTGCATTTTTGGCTCTGTCACTTTAACAGTCCCATCCAAAAAGAGTGGTTTCTGGGGTTTTGGTTTGGGTAGGAAGCAGTCATGGTCTCCCATTGCTTTTGCTTTGGCCATTACCAAATCAAAGACAGAGACAGAGGCAGATCCAGACCTCCTGTTGCAACTCCTTTGTTCAGCAGAGACAGTGACCACTTGATTAGCCCAGGGTTTGATGCGTGACCCTCATTAGCCTTTCCTGACAACTGATGCATCACCAGGTATGCCACAGCTATGCCTCCTGATATGCCATAGGTGACCAGATGGGAGGGATATACATTTGAAGCATGAATTGCTAACTTCCAGTTATTTCCAATTTCTTTTATAGTAAGGCATAAGGAGATAACTGCTCCTATTTTAAAACAAAGTTATCTCAGCACTTGCACCTTCCTTACATTCAGAGAAGGAAATGACGATCCTTCAAACCTCTGGTCCTGGGAGGTTATCTCTCTCAGTTCACTTAAGCTTCAAGCCCACCCAGAAATGCCAAATCCGTTGCCAAAGTGATAAATGTGGGTAGTGGGCAGTCAACAGCTGAGATAAAAAAGTCCATCCTCTAACAGACAAGATTTACTGGAACATACACAACTATGCAGAGCTAAGCGGTGATATGTAGCCTCTGTTAATAAAATCTCACCAGTCTGTTGGCCAGATGTCCCGTGAGTCTTGAGAATCTGGAGACGGTCTACAGCAGAGATCACGCAGATTCAACTCCTCTAAGTTCAAAGCATTCACAAGTTCAAAGCATTCACAAGTTCTCTGTTCTGGTCACCTTTTATACTTTCTTCCAGTTCTTTGTTTAAAGCTGGTAATGCCTCCGCTTACCTCAGCAGTCACTTTTCCTCCCTTAGCTGTTGCATTCCTTTCTTTATCTTCCCAAGGAGGCTTTTTTTGGCTTTCCTGATCTCCTTCTGTTTTGCTTAGGGAGTCTTAGATAACGCAATGGCAACAGCTACTCTTCTTCATTAGGAGTCGGGGAGGAAGGTTCAACCGTAAATTATGTTAGCTGTTCCTTATGCCGGCTACAGGCTACTTGGCCTACAGCTGACTTAAAATAAATTATAAGCTAATTTAAATTTAGCTTTTAATTGTTTAAATCTAGTCACACTAACTCATCACTAATAATTCTTTACTTCATCAGTACTTCAATAGATATCAATAGCTTTTCAAATCCAAGAAAATGTGGCTATGAATTCTGTCTATCTGGTTTTCTGTCAAAGTATTTAAAAGATTCCTGCTCTACAGATGCAGGATTTTCCTTTACATAAGCATCATTCATGTTGTGTCATATCATGTGATCTGGATGCTTTATAACTATTTCCAGCTCGCATTTCATCCAGTTCATCTAATGTAAATTTTATTGACTTTCCTAGGATCATTCCCAAATTTGCTACTATTCTCTTCCTTCATGTGGTGGTTTTAATCAGTGGCAGTTTCATTCTGAGTCATGTGTCAGTGCTGGAAGCTTTAACCAATATCCTTATTACTGGGCGTCCTTGCAGTTCCTGGGTGTTCTCTCACACTGTCCTGGAGGTTTTTTACCTCTTCCTTTGAAAAATGGTTCCATGACAGTATTCCATCTTTATTTGACACAAGTAAGATCAATGTAGTGAACTAACTCCCTGACATCTTCTGAAGGGAGGACCTCCTCAAAGAAATTATTCAGGGTTTTGGCAGGCAGTTCATCTGTCATAACTCTTTGTTTAATTCTTCGAAAGCCAGTAAAAGCCATCACTGCCTTTACAGGTTTGCTGTCCCTAATATAGATTTCTTGTTGGTTGTGCTAATGCCTCTGTAGAATGATTCACCATATCCCATTTAATTAGAGGGAAAAAAAATATTCTTTAATTACTATGTACTCCTGACAACACAAGGAAACAATTCAAATATGTGAACACATGTTCTAAAAACATGGAGAACAAGAACATGACTAGGAGCAGCCAGTATGGATTTACCACAGGCAAATTCTGCCTGACTAATGTGATAGCTTTGTATGATGCAATGATTGGCATGCTGGGCAAGAGAAAGCAGTAGGTTAATTTATACATTGACATTAGCGAGGCCTTTGTCATGGTCTTCTATGGCCAAGTTGGTGAGATATTGGCTGGATAAGTGGATGATGGACAGAAAATTGTCTGGACTGCCAGGCTCAAAGGGTTGTGATCAGTGGCACAAAGCCCTACTGGCAGCTGGTTAGTAGGGGCATCCCTCAGGGATCGATACTGGGGTGATTACTGTTTTATTCTAGGTCTTTATTAAAGACCTAGAAAACACCCTCAATAAACTCACAGATGAGATCAAACTGACTGGAGCAGTTGACGTGCTGCAGGTAGAGCTGCTATGCAGAGAGACTTCCACAGGTTTGAGAAAAGGGCTGGCAGGAATGTTATCAAGTCCAAGGAAGCCAAATGCCTAACCTCCCAAAGGAGATGAAACAATCTCATGCAACAGTACAAGCTGAGAAAAAAAATGGAAAAAAGCAGCTTTACCACAAAGGACCTAGACGTCTTGGTGAGAAGTACATTGAACGCTATCAGCAGCACGGTCTTGCAGCAAAGGCGGCCAAGACATGACAGTCTGTTCTAGCAGGAGTGTAGCCCAGAGGTCGAATCAAGTGATTCTTCATCTGTTTGACGCTAGTGAGCTCATGTCTGAAGGACTGAGTCCAGTAGGGGTTCCCAGTAAAAGAAAAACATGGACTTACTGCAGCAAGGCCAGTGAACGGACATTGATATGGTCATGGCTGGAGCACAAGATGTGTGAGGAGAGGATACGAAACCTGGCTTTGTTCTACCTAGAGAAAAGAAGGCTTAATGGGGCATCTTATTGCTATCTTCAGCTACCTGATGGGAGGATACAGAGGTGAACGGTGATGCAACCAGAGGCAACAGACACAAAGTGGAACACGCAAAAATCCCATTACAGATTAGGAAAACCTTTTCCACTACAAGGGCAGTTAAATACTGGACCAGGCTGTCCCAAGAGGTTGTGGATCCTCCATTTTTGGAGTTGTTCAAAACCTGACTGGATGTGGTCCTGAAGAACTTGAGCTAATTGGACCTCCTTCAAAGCCTTCATACCAACCTTCATCTGTAAACATTAAACATCCACCCTGATAAGTCCCAGACTGTTTCCACTTCCTCTGAGATCTTCCTTTGCAGTCCAAAGCTCCCAAATGACTCCCATTCCTGTAACATGTAATCTTTTGCAATGGCAGCTGTGTTAGAAAGGAACTGGAAAGGCTGAAATGCTGCACCCCACTAATAAGATGCAATAGCTTCTGTCCCTATCCCTGGAGGTTTTTAAGGGTCATGTAGATACAGTGCTTTGGGACATGGTTTAGTGGTGGGCTTGTCAGTGTTAGGTTAATGATTGGACTAGATGATCTTACAGGTCTTTTCCAATGTAGGAGATTCTGTGATTCTGAGAAGCAGGTGACTACTCTGAGTCAGACGCTGAGTGCTTCCCAGCAGCTGTTTGTTATAGATAGTCCCTATATATATTGTACCCAAACTGAAGATGGCTCAGGTATGCCTTCTCCAAAGCAATCATATTTCCTAGCTGATATTTATGCTTAGCCTGCATCCTTTCCCATTACCAGTGATGGGTAGCAGGAGGGTAGCGGGATAGTAACATCATTTTAGGAGTTCTGCTTCCCACAGTTCAGATCTCATTCAGATCTCTTTGGTCTCTTGAAATTTTCCTCTCAGGCACTCCAGCATGATTCCTGAGTTACTCTGAATTTCCAGTTTGGAAACTGAGAACAACACTCACCCTTGTGTTGCATCCATTCTCCCTCTGTTTCTATAGTCACTTTTGAGAGGAGACAGAGAGTGAGACCAGGTAGCTCCTAATGTTTACATGAGTTGATTTCCCTCCTCCCAGAATAAATTATATTAATACGAAGCCTGTTAATTCAGCTACAATTCTGAAGGGAAAAAAGTAGATTTCTCATTTATACTCACACTTTTACATTGTCCACAAACAAAAAAAATAGCTCCACTTCCTCAATGGTCTCTTTAAAGTTGGCATTACAATTAGCAAATCAATTGTCTCCTGACATGAAGAAGGGACAGAAGTTATGCAAATAGAGTAAACAAGTAGTTCTCTCTGCAGTGGAGCTAATGACCCCCTACTGATTTATATATCTCAAGGGGGAAACCTTCCATGGGGATTCTTTCATGTCTTTTAAGGACAGTAGCCTCCCCTTTGGTGAGGTCCCTAAGAGGGTTTATTTCCTCTAGAAGGATTTCTGGTTTGGTTTTTTTTTTTTACAGAAGGTATAAGAACACAGTGACTGTAAGACTTCTATCCCTTTATTAAATTTGGTAGAAATCAGTCACTAGGTTAAAAAATTAATTGGGCAGACAAACATTAAGGCACTAAGGCACATGTACTCATATGCCTTCACAAACATAATACACACACAGGCGCACACACATGTATACGCCTGTTACGACATGTCTCATTTCCTTAAGCAACAAAATAAAAATACGTTCACAGAAACACACAAAAAAAAGTCCAATGAATAACACTCATCCCCTGCGCTTTCACTACAGAAGATTATTTTCAACAAAACAATAATTTAGGAGCAATTATTAATATTTCATACAAGCAGACTACCCACCGCCTACTAACAGCGACTGCACACAACTATGCTATAAAACTCCAGGAAACAACAAGAAGAAAAGCAAGGTAAATCACCACCTTTTATTTACGTTATTCATACTCTTCCAATTATGAAAATCCATTTAAGGGATGATGACCCCGGCAGGATTACAAAGGGTCTGTGTCAGCATTTCCAGCTGTTCCAGCCCTCCCCAACAAACAGGCGCAGTCGCTGCTCTAAATTACTCAATGTTCGTTGCAATCACCCCGACTTCCAGCTCCCCACCTAGCTGGAAAGGACTCCAGGCAGTAAGATCCTCCTCTGCCCCGATGACCTAGGACAATACGGGATAGGCCACGGCACCACCTGTGCCTGCAAGCAAACTCACACTTCTAGCCGTGCCTGCAAGGCAAGCATTAAAAATAGTTGGCAAAGTTGACAGCTCTAAGTCAAAAATTCATGGGAGGCTCTTTAAGCTTGCTCGGCTGTGTTTTCACTCAGTAATTTCTGATCTTTTTTGTGCCTGTGAAAACAGGCAGCCCATAATGCCCAGCCACCACCACATCTTCCCCGCTGCCTGCTCGCTGCCCGGACATTTTTGGCGCTGGTACCTTGAGACCATCCACCTCAATCAGTGGAGACCATGGGTGGTGACATCCCTACAAACCAGACCTACTGCTGGCACCGGGCTGACAGGTTAGTTTCTGTGCGTCAAATGAAAAAATCTGAAGGTCTCGAAGTACCTTTCAGCACTGAAAGTTAAACTGATGTAAAAACTGATACAGGGGAATCACTGCAAATGTGTACTGTGAACTGTGATGCAGAAAACACCAAGGACTTGACTTTTAGCTGTTTAAAAAGAAGCCTTCCTGTCTTATCCACTTAAACCTAGCTNGTTTAAAAAGAAGCGTTCCTGTCTTATCCACCTAAACCTAGCTTGTATCTCCTTTGTACCGATATCTATCAATCCAAACCGAAATTCAGTCAATATAAAAGGCTATTCACAGATAGATTTCCACATATTTATCTAACGGTGTGACTTAAAATTGGCCTGGTTAAACTCATGTAGGTTTTGAGGCCAGAACAGGCATAAATTTCTGGTATGATCTTTCTGACTGCCAGAGTAGAAAAATTATATATTCTAAAGAATACTAATCATCTAGAAGAATTCTAAAATTATTCTAAGTGAAAATTATCATCTCTTTGGGAGATGAAAGTTATAGAGGCAAGCTTCATTTAAATGCATAATTAGGTACAGCAAATACAAAAGACTGATCATAAAGCAGCACAAACTAAAGCCCTGAACTACTGAAGGTATTCCTGAAGGATTATCCCGGAGTCTTAAAACGGTGATTTGGATTTGATCAAGAGATTTTAAACCAGGGAAGAAAATGAGCAAAATTTGAGCTGTAGTTATGCCAATGGGAGCTTGGTAACTTAAGTGTTGTAAGAACTTTGTTCTACATTTATAATATACAGTGAAATTTGTACATTGTCATTCAGGATGAAAGCAGTACACGTGCAACTTTAACATACTTATCCACTTTTCTGTAATTCCATAGCATGAGGGCTGTTCTTCCTCCGACCTTCCATCAGCTCCCCCCTGCTCAAACCACCACCAAAAGTTCAATTCCATTATTTTTGCTTTGAGAAGTCTAGGGAGAGAGAGGTAATGAAAAGAAGCTGCACTGCTGTATTTGTAACTTGGTGCAGACCCGTGTTGTCGTGTTATTATCCTTCTCTTATTTCTCGTGCATTCCCTGTTATCCAGCTTTCTGGACATCTGTGTCATCATGAATACAGCTCTTAGGACAAGGACACATTCTTATCTTGTAAGGTGCCTACCATATTCTAAATGCTTACAAAAATATGAATGATAATATTGTAACAAGCCATACCTGGCCACTTTATCTTAAATCCTAATCACCCGTGGGCAACAGTGTAAGTCTGGGAAGTTAGCAGGGAGCTTACTGAGTAAAAGAACTGATAATTAAAATAGCAATTTCTGTAAGTTTTTCAGAAATAAATTAGACTGACACACAACGTAACATTTTGTCAGTCGGCCAATTAAAGTAAGTCCAGACATCAGTTAAGCTGTTTACTTCCCTCTGTGTTCAGCTAAAAACATCTTTGACCATCAGGCTAAGACAAAGCCTGCTGAAGTTATTTCAGACAACAGCAGTTCCAGAGAGAGACTGCAACTAAAGGAGCAGATACAGTTTCCCAGGCTAAATGAAATACTAGAAAGATACTTGGGACAGGCTAGGATACAACCATTTATTATTCATAACAGATTAGTATTTATTTCCATTTGCAGTTTTTTCCTACTAGAATAACTGTGGTACAGTTTAACAGAGCATGGTCTATAGACAGTTTAGCCAATCCTGTAGGTTTTTTCACTAGTAATATCACAGCCTATTACATTTTGTGGGGTTTAGANGGGATAGGCCACGGCACCACCTGTGCCTGCAAGCAAACTCACACTTCTAGCCGTGCCTGCAAGGCAAGCATTAAAAATAGTTGGCAAAGTTGACAGCTCTAAGTCAAAAATTCATGGGAGGCTTTTTAAGCTTGCTCAGCTGTGTTTTCGCTCAGTAATTTCTGATCTTTTTTGTGCCTGTGAAAACAGGCAGCCCATCATGCCCAGCCACCACCACATCTTCCCCGCTGCCTGCTCGCTGCCCGGACATTTTTGCCGCTGGTACCTTGAGACCATCCACCTCAATCAGTGGAGACCATGGGTGGTGACATCCCTACGAACCAGACCTACTGCTGGCACCGGGCTGAAAGGTTAGTTTCTGTGCGTCAAATGAAAAAACTGAAGGTCTTGAAGCACCTTTCAGCACCGAAACTTAAACTGATGTAAAAACTGATACAGGGGAATCACTGCAAATGTGTACTGTGAACTGTGATGCAGAAAACACCAAGGACTTGACTTTTAGCTGTTTAAAAAGAAGCGTTCCTGTCTTATCCACCTAAACCTAGCTTGTATCTCCTTTGTACCGATATCTATCAATCCAAACCGAAATTCAGTCAATATAAAAGGCTATTCACAGATAGATTTCCACATATTTATCTAACGGTGTGACTTAAAATTGGCCTGGTTAAACTCATGTAGGTTTTGAGGCCAGAACAGGCATAAATTTCTGGTATGATCTTTCTGACTGCCAGAGTAGAAAAATTATATATTCTAAAGAATACTAATCATCTAGAAGAATTCTAAAATTATTCTAAGTGAAAATTATCATCTCTTTGGGAGATGAAAGTTATAGAGGCAAGCTTCATTTAAATGCATAATTAGGTACAGCAAATACAAAAGACTGATCATAAAGCAGCACAAACTAAAGCCCTGAACTACTGAAGGTATTCCTGAAGGATTATCCCGGAGTCTTAAAAAGGTGATTTGGATTTGATCAAGAGATTTTAAACCAGGGAAGAAAATGAGTAAAATTTGAGCTGTAGTTATGCCAATGGGAGCTTGGTAACTTAAGTGTTGTAAGAACTTTGTTCTACATTTATAATATACAGTGAAATTTGTACATTGTCATTCAGGATGAAAGCAGTACACGTGCAACTTTAACATACTTATCCACTTTTCTGTAATTCCATAGCATGAGGGCTGTTCTTCCTCCGACCTTCCATCAGCTCCCCCCTGCTCAAACCACCACCAAAAGTTCAATTCCATTATTTTTGCTTTGAGAAGTCTAGGGAGAGAGAGGTAATGAAAAGAAGCTGCACTGCTGTATTTGTAACTTGGTGCAGACCCGTGTTGTCGTGTTATTATCCTTCTCTTATTTCTCGTGCATTCCCTGTTATCCAGCTTTCTGGACATCTGTGTCATCATGAATACAGCTCTTAGGACAAGGACACATTCTTATCTTGTAAGGTGCCTACCATATTCTAAATGCTTACAAAAATATGAATGATAATATTGTAACAAGCCATACCTGGCCACTTTATCTTAAATCCTAATCACCCGTGGGCAACAGTGTAAGTCTGGGAAGTTAGCAGGGAGCTTACTGAGTAAAAGAACTGATAATTAAAATAGCATTTTCTATAAGTTTTTCAGAAATAAATTAGACTGACACACAACAGAACATTTTGTCAGTCAGCCAATTAAAGTAAGTCCAGACATTAGTTAAGCTGTTTGCTTCCCTCTGTGTTCAGCTAAAAACATCTTTGACCATCAGGCTAAGACAAAGCCTGCTGAAGTTATTTCAGACAACAGCAGTTCCAGAGAGAGACTGCAACTAAAGGAGCAGATACAGTTTCCCAGGCTAAATGAAATACTAGAAAGATACTTGGGACAGGCTAGGATACAACCATTTATTATTCATAACAGATTAGTATTTATTTCCATTTGCAGTTTTTTCCTACTAGAATAACTGTGGTACAGTTTAACAGAGCATGGTCTATAGACAGTTTAGCCAATCCTGTAGGTTTTTTCACTAGTAATATCACAGCCTATTACATTTTGTGGGGTTTAGAATCACTTTTATAAAACTTCTATTTGATTAGTTCAACCTTATTCATTTAATCTCTGAGATTAACTTCTGCAGGACATTTCAGTAAGGAAAGGCTTCTTTTTAAACAGCTAAAAGTCAAGTCCTTGGTGTTGTCACAGAAGTAGAAGTCACTGCATATCTCAGGAGTCCCCAGTACTGCATGTAGAGCAATATAGTTTGGATCCTACCTCAGGTTATCCACAAGGTACTCTTCCCTTGAGGCTGTGGTGTAGATGCCAGGAACCAGGAGGCACATACCCACAGCAAGCCTGCTGAAATAAGAAGGTGAGAATTGGGTCTTTAAGACTTCTGCTCAAACTCTTTTACGGGACTGTCCTGCAAGATCTCCACACTCCTTCATCCCCATCAACTGAAAAGGAACTTATCTGAGCTTATTCTTCTGTCTTTGTAATGCAGACCTCAAAAAGACCTTCAGACTTCAGCATGTGACATCATCTTCTCTGCACCACCTCAGTAACACAGCAGCTTTTTAGTTTCCCTGGGCTAACACATACACCCACTACTCACAAGCACAAATACAGGCTTGGCAGGGAATGGCTGGAGAGCAGCCCTGAGGAGAAGGACCTGGGTGTGCTGATCGACGAGAAGCTCAACATGAGCCAGCAATGTGCAATTGCAGCCCAGAAGGCCAACCGCATCCTGGGCTGCATCAAAAGAAGTGTGGCCAGCAGGGGGAGGGAGGTGATTCTGCCCCTCTACTCCACTCTCATGAGACCCCACCTGGAGTACTGCATCCAGCTCTGGAGTCCCCAACATAAGAAGGACATGGACCTGCTGGAGCGTGTCCAGAGGAGGGCCACAAAGATGATCCGAGGGCTGGAGCACCTCTCCTATGAGGAGAGGCTGAAAGAGTTGGGGCTGTTCAGCCTGGAGAAGAGAAGGCTCTGGGGAGATCTTATTGCGGCCTTCCAGTACCTAAAGGGGGGCTACAGGAGAGCTGGGGAAGGACTTTTTACTAGGGCATGTAGTGATAGGATGAGGGGGAATGGCTTCAAACTGGAAGAGGGCAAGTTTAGATTGAACATTAGGAAGAAGTTTTTCACTTTGAGGGTGGTGAGGCACTGGAACAGGTTGCCCAGAGAGGCTGTTGAGGCCCCATCCCTGGAAGTGTTCAAGGCCAGGATGGACGTGGCCTTGGGCAACCTGGTCTAGTGGGAGGTGTCCCTGCCTATGGCAGGGGGGTTGGAACTCGATGATGTTCAAGGTCCTTTCCAACCTCAACCATTTCATGATTCTATGATTCTACTCCGAAGCAGGCTTCTGTAAGTAGCATTTTGCCCTCAGCTTCTGACAGCCCCACTCACCCATACGCACCCACCGCTGGGGACGAGGTCACAACCAGGTAGGACTGCGGCAGCAGTCAGTGGTCCTGGCACTCGCGGTTTTCTCATAAAACATTGCACTGTCTCTGCCACAGCCCGTAAACCCTCTCAACGCTCATGCACATCTGCACTGAGCTCTGGAAGCCCACGTTTGGTTGTTACGGGACTGCCTCTTCACAGTGCGCTACACTGGATAGAGAGATGCTGTATTTGAATTAAATATTTTTTTCCTTATCTTCAACGAAGAAGTGCTTATTCTCTCTTTTGTTTAATATTCTGTCTTAATGAGACTAGTTGTATTTTACGCTAAAAGTGAGCAATTTCATCCTGCTGCAGAGTTGTCCTTTTCTTTTACACACATATATTAGGTCTAATTTGCAAGTATATATAAAAATTCCTCAGGGATGAAAATCAGTCTTACCTCAAACTACACAGTACACTCCACATATAATATTTTCCTAAGAATCGGTGTGTACTTCCCTGCCCATCATTTATTAATAGGCTTACCATCTGTATTCATCTTTAAATTCCACCAATTAATAGACTCAAGCCTGGAAACATTGTGCGTACTGCTTTCATAATGTGAAAAATCTGATAAGCAATTCATTTTACACTGAGGAATTTAACCCAATACCAAAGAGATTGTAAGAATAGATTTGTTGCAAAGACTTGAAATAAATTGATTTAGTCGGATGAGACAACTTTCACAGACGTTCATTTAAACACTAAACTTCACTTGCTGCACAGAGTTAACAAATGTGCTACAAAGCTCTTCAACTCCCACACAAGCTGACTCACACAAGATAACAAAACTATTAGTTCTTGAAAGAACTCTATATTTTTCTTTATTGTTCCAATGACTTCCCCAGTTTGAGGGGCACAATTTCAGAAGTGTACGCTGCAGAGAAAGTGATGTTTGGAGATGGATGGATGACCAGGTTATAAATCAAGGAAAAGAGTCCTGGTGACAAGTGGTTTATGTCACCATCCCAGCTGCAAAATTAATCCGAAACTCGGCAATTTATCCAGCTGCATCCATTACTTTTCCCACTAGCTAGCAGCCCATTCCAAAGCAAGCACAATCATTGCTGTTCAGTTCCTTCTTCTCATGCATCCCTCTCATCTCATCTTTCTTTTTTTGCTGCTGTCATTTCAAACCTTGTGCTGCATGTCCTCAGTTAATTTGCCCACACTACTCATTTGTGGGTCCAAACGTCATTTTCTATGACTCACATGTTTTCTTCTAATACTTTTTATCTCAGTTGCTCCACAGTGAAAGACTTTTTTTCTGCTGGATCAACGCAGACCTGTCAAACGCAAATCTGAGGTTCATGATTTGTAAATGTCAAAATTAGATCATATGTGTCTTTGTTCTCTTTTTTTTTTTATTTTTATAAGTATTCTTAATGGGAGTCCATATTGTTATTTCTAGGAACATTATTTCTTTGCTTTGTGTAATACATCCAAATGTATCGTTACTAAAAGCAGTGACTTGCAAACGCAGCCATGTGTTTTCCTTCTATTTTGTCTGACTTGGGTCCAAACACAGATAAGTAACAAAAGCAAAACAAAAAATTTCCTGGGTGTTCTGGTCTTTTAAGCCATGTCCAAGCCGGGGCACCTTGGAGCACTTCCAGCCTCCTCAGGCTGGAATATGCACTCCAGAAATTTGGACTTGGGCAAAGAGCAGGCACACACAGCAGCTCCTCCACCCTGACATCCCCTGCCTTCCCTGGAGTGAAGCCAGAATACATGAGTCAGATCTACCCGTGACCTGAACCTTCAGGGGACTATGGCTGCAGGGGCGCCGCTGTACCAAACGCACCAGTTAATTTATACATAGCATTAGAAAAACAAACTCAGTTATTGAACCGTATGAGGTGGATTAAGTCTTGTACAGGTAGCTCAATGAGAAAGTCAGGAACACCAAATAGCAGTACAGAACAGAAACGCTTGTAAGAGAAAGCCTGCTGGTTTTGTGAAAGGTGGGACGAAGAACTGTAGATCTCAAATAGAGGTTTGTGGGAAACCATCAGAGAGAGGACTGGGAAGGGGGCTCCAGAAAAGAACTGGGCAGAGGAACCTAGGTGGCACCTGATGAGAAGCAGGTACAGAAATTCCTTAATAAGCCAGCCAAGTACAGAAAGAGCTGATTGCATGTCTGAAATATTAAAAGAAGGAAGGGATCGAAGAAAGAGAAGATTGAGTTTGGATTAAGATTAAACTTGAACTGAGAATGTAATGTGAATTGCTCAAGTCTGGATGTGGATATGGGGAAATTGCAGAAGGGGAAGGAGGGTATGCAGCAGGTTTTTGGATCCATCCTGTCATCAAGCATGGGAATTCTTGGACCAGTCTTGAAGAGGATGAAGAGAAACAAACAAAACTCTGTGCTGATCTGTACATTGATACGTAGAAATAAGATTAACTGCAACTACCACTTGATCTATTGATTAGATGCCACCAGATGATGAACTGCGAGCTAATGGCGAGCTATTACCCAATTCAGTCTAGGAGCAGTGGAGTAAATCAATACATTGCAGATATCTGACGTTTTCTGCTGGGTTTTGGGGGAGGAAAATCTGCAAGTTGCTACATTCTTTTAGGTATGTACAATACAGATATACACCTTAGGAACTACATTTTGCTCTTTTAAATGCTTTTTCTCTGCTGACTTCAGTGGACTGACGGGACCATCATTACAACAGCCTTAATCCCAGAAGTATCAGCAGCTTCATTGTTCAAGCTACACAATGGATTTCTGCCTGAGAGGTAAAAAGAGGAAAGTCTGTACAGAGGATGCAGATAATACCTGGAATTTTTCCATCACTGGAACAGCCAGCTTAAGTCAACTGTGGAATTCTCATTAAAATTCTGGAGCATGTGGCTTTCATCCTGTCCCTTATGCAGAGATTAGACTTTGCTGCCCTTTAAACTTAATGAATTTTGACAATGTTTATGACATTATTTCTAGAAGGTGGAAGAAGAATATTTTTGCAATTGTCACTTTGAATATTTGGGGAGTTATAGCGCTCCCAAGTTGAAAACCCAAATTGTAGAATCAGCATTATCAGTGACCAGATGTCATATATTTCAGTGCTGGAAGTAAGTATCATATTATTGTCTCTCCAGATTTAAAAACTCATTGAGATGATAAATATGAAAAGGAAGACATCAGTTGAAAATACTATGGCTTCAAATTAACGTATCTCATTGCAATAAACAATGGAAAAACATGGGCATACTGCAGCAAAGCCAGTGAATGGCCATCAAAGTGGCTGGGGCTGCAGCACAAGATGTATGGGGAGAGGATGAGAAACCTGGCTTTGTTCTACCTGGAGAAAAGGCTCAGGGGGCATCTCACTACTATCTTCAGCTACCTGATGGGAGGGTACAGTGAAGATGGAGCCACTCTCTTCTCAGAGGTAAAAGGTGGTGTGACCAGAGGCAACAGACATAAGCTGGAATGTATTAAATTCCCACTAAAGATTAGGAAAACCTCTTCCACTACAAGGGAGGTCAAACACTGGACCAGGTTGCCCTGAGAAGCTGTGGATCCTTCAAGTTGTTCAAAATTTGACTGGGTGTGGTCCTGAGTAAATTGATCCAATTGGACCTGATGCCCACAAGTTTGTTTAGTCTGTTTTGAACCTGCTGATACCATCTCCGCAGACTTCTGGAGCAAGTAAATCCAGCAGTTCTTTGCCATCGAAGAAAATAAAGTACTGTTTCATCCGTTTTAAACCAGTCTCCTATTGGCTTCACCAACCTCCGTGTATTTCTAGTACTGAGGTATTTGCTAAAAAGCAGTTCTGCATTCAGCTTATCCCACATCTCCACAGTTTCCTAAAGCTTAATCATACACCCACAGCTTTCTTCTCTCCCGTTTGAAAAGTCTCAGCCTTTATAGGTTCTCCTCATAAGGCAACTATTCCATCCTCTTAATCATCTTAGCTGTCGTCTTTGTACCTTCTCTAACTCCACTCTGTCCTTGACATGCAAAGACCACAATTGCATTCAGAACCCAAGATGTGGATGCTACAAGGTATTATATAGTGATAAAATATCATCCCCTGCCTTATTCTGAATATCCTTTCTGGTTATTTCCACCATTTTCTCAACTACTTTTGCTGCTGCACATCATAAATAAATAAAATTATTTGGTTTAGTTGTTAAACTAAAAATTATTAATCCCATCATGCCACGTATTAGTCTTTCTGAGCTATACTGTGAGCTTATTGATTTACCTCAGCCTCAGTCTTGATACCATCAAGTGGTGTCATGTTCCTCATGACAATGAACATGTCTTCTTTTTTATTGTGAAGTGTCCGTGATAATCTTGAGCATCCTTCAGGCCTGATATAGCAGGAATGAGAATAGCAGGTATAGTACAAAGTGTGAATTACTGCATTTTGGGGCTAATAACAAGAATTTTTATTACCAGTTTGTTTACTAATACCAGAAGGAAAGAAAAAAATGAGGGGTTTTGATTATATGGTTGATCCTAATCAAAGGTGTCAACCCTGGAGGTGATTTTGGTATGACAAATCCTGCAATTTAGTATTAATCAAATAATGCAGAAAGACGATTGACACTACTGCCATTGGCACTACTGCCAACAGTAAATCCTGATTTGGAATGCTATGTATCAGCTTGGTACCCATTTTCATGAAAATCGGAAAAGATGCTGAGATGGTCTAAAAGAACAATTGGGAAAGAAAATAAAAAGAGTCAAAGAGCTCAGATTACTAACCCAGCAAAACAAAGTCTCAGATGAGATATGATTAGTCTCCAGGGATATAAAAGGGGGTAACATCAGGGCTGGAAAGAGCTATATAAATCAAAACAAAACACTAACACAAATGGCCATGAATAAATTTACATGAGAAATGGAAGAAGTTTTCTGACTGGAAGGAAGGGGGTAGTGGGTTGCTACAGGAGGATTTAACGTGTAGTGACTTATTAAAAATTGCCCTCTCTCTTCAAGATCGTGCAGACTTACTTGCACAGCTCCGGAGAGCAACCACCTTCTCCAGCCGGGGACAGCCCAGCACCTTGACCCATTTCTCTGCCATAACAAGTTTAACAACCAAACACAAGTTTCTTTCTGCCGGGGGTACCAGTCTCACAAAGAGACCTCAGCAAACATTAAACCTCTAAAATTCCAGAAACTAGATAGTGAGAAAAAAAATATAATCCCCTATGAAAGACTACAAGAAGGTACAAAAGATTCAAAACAAGACGGATATTTTTAGCTTAAGGACTATGGATTTTGTCAATTTGCCAGGTTGTTGCTGTCTGTATCTGCCCTGAACTTGCTCCTCTCTCTGTCTCTCTCAAAGCGATGCTGTGGCAGAGGAATTCTGTTCAGCAACAGGCCTGTTCGGTCTCAGCTAGAGAACTTTGTTTAACTGCTTTCAAATCTCTGTTGAGAGAGTCCAGAGGGAAGACACACACACAGAGACATATGCAGTAAACCAGTTTTGGAAAATACCCTCTTCTGAAAGGACAGGAGCGGCAAGCCTGCCCACCCCGGGGATAGAGTCTGACATCTGCTCACAGACACTGACGGCCAGGACATCACGAAGAGAAAGGCTCTCTGGCAGTGAGATGACTGAAATTCCTCCTTCCGAGTGGAAACTGAGATGGTGAACTGCAGAATGTGATTTCTCAGGAACAGAGAGAGATTTACAGAGGAAGAATCACGGACCTTGCTCTAGCAGTTATCAAACTAGAGACTCAATACATGCACCAAGAGTAAAGGTGAAGTCCTACTTTCCCTTTAATTATTTTCATGTTGCCTGCAAGGTTCATTTTTCACTCTGATCTTTTACAGGTCAACTACAGACAGTAGCATAAAGTTTGCACGCTGCAGTGCTTACTCTGGAAACAAAGGGCCTTTAAATGTAAATTTTGTTCGGTACACCTTCTGATGATGTTACAAGTAACATTCTGGAGCTTCTGGAAGAAACCAGCCATTTATTTGATTCATTTTGCTTCCTATTTCAGTGCCCCTCCTTCTTGCTAGAAGTCATTGCAGCAAAATTATTTCTACTGCAAAACTGCTTCATAATTTTTTCGGCCTTCTGCAAGCGTTTTTTAGTACATACAGCAGTCCTAAGAAAAACATGGGGAGGCAAATATTGGCCTCACATCTCAGTTAAATCCGATGAAGCAGGAACATAACAAGATCAATGCACTTTGGAAAACCCCATCTTCAAATTTTTATTTATTCAGTATTGCTCCATTCATCTACTTCAAAAAAAGACTCCAGACAGTATGACAAATCACGATTATACATCAGCTAAGTGCTTAAACTGACTCTTTCCTCATGGTCTGAGCAGGAAATTATGATCATTGTGCTAAAAAAATTCACAAAACTACTTCTTATTGAGAAATACAACTTTTTTTTTTTTTTTTGAGAATGTGCAGAGGTTCCAGTGAATCAGATAATTCTGTCACTTGGCACCTTTTCAAAAGTTACCAACATCGGGCAGAAAGTCAAAGTGTTATGAACTGGATGAGGGCAAGCCCTCCCAGGGAAGGAAGAGAAAAGCTTGAGGATGTATGCACATGTCCTACAGGGAAGTTTTCAGATCAGGATCCTTTCTGACTCATTTCTGGTGTCAGCTTAGTGTAAGCTAATGATCACTTTGATTTTTCAAAAGAAGCCAAAATTTCTCTCAACTGATTACTAAAGCTGCGCATAACATATTATTAACCACATAAAGGCCCACTTCTGTCACTGGTAGCAACCAGGCTTGCTGCTCTACAGCCAAGAGGGCTTCCTGCAAACTTAGAAGTCTACTACAGAGACTGCATCTCACAGGATCTGGGTGCCTCAGCAGGAACACTGATCTCTCAGGGAGCCACACTCAGGTGCGGTGACTCTAGTCGTACCTCCCCAGTGCTGCAAAACTGTGACCGACACTAGTCAAACACCAGAACCTCAATGAAAACCAAAATCACAGAATCACAGAATGGTCAGGGTTGGAAGGGACCTCTGGATATCATCTAGTCCAACCCTCCTGCCAGAGCAGGGTCACCTAGTGCAGGTTGGACAGGAATGAATCCAGGCGAGTTTTGAATGTCTCCAGAGAAGCAGACTCCACAACCTCTGTGGGCAGCCTGTTCCAGTGCTCTGTCACTCTCAAAGGAAAGAAGCTTTTCCTCATGTTGAGATGGAATTTCCTGTGTTCCAGTTTGTGCCTGTTGCCCCTTGTCCTGTTGCTGGGCACCACTGAAAAGAGTCTGGCCCCATCCTCTTGACACCCATCCTTTAGATATTTATAAGCATTGATGAGATCCCCTCTGTCTTCTCTTCTCCAGGTCTAACAGATCTCAGTGTTCAATTTCAAAGTTAATCTTCACCCTGTTACCTTCAAAATAATGCTCAGGAGTTCGATGTATTTCCCTAACTGCTTTCAGCTGTAATTTCAACCATCAGCCTTCTTTTGCTCCCCAGCATGCCTTCCCTGTACTGCACTCAGCTGATGCTGCCCACTGCCTTCAAGAGCAAGCAGGTTGCCTTGCCAGCCTGGACAACTCATAACTAGCAAGGTAATTATTCACAGGCGTGCCTCTCCTCTGAAAAGACATGTATGCACAAAGCCAATGCTCAGCAGGTGTAAAACTCTCAGACCCAGCTAGGGACCTCAAAGGAACAAGGAGGAGACCCCACAAGCTGCTGGAGGCAGCTCTCCCGCTGCACTCCCCAGCCAGCTGGGGCTGCAGTCTTGTGTCTATCAGCCTTGAAAAGCAAAGCCCATGGGAGACTTCTCGGTGATCCTTCTCAGAAATTTGATGATTGTTTGGGTCTGGAGCAGAAGAAAAAAAGGAGTATCGGGTGACACCTTGGCAGAAGGGCAACCAGTGGGATCTCATCAGGAGCTCCCCAGCCTTGCACAGAACATGGCTCACCAAGGAGCAAGCTACCTCCTGGAGCTCTCTAATGCCTCCAGACCTCTACATCCAACCAAGACTTTTTAATCTCTTCCCCATCTAAGCCCCTTGCTCCTTTACACCCAAACTAACCAGCATCTCATTGCACTTTCCCTGCGGTCATGGAAGTTACTTTTCATCCACAGAGACAAATATCAGCAAATGGTCCTATTGCTGCAATATGAAAATAAAATACAACACCCCCAACAAACCAAGCATATTGACAAAACAGGCAATTGGTGTAATTCAAAACCTGAGTGAAAATGTCAATGGGACTCCAAGCTCCTACTCAGACAGCACAAGGTTGATAGAAGAAAAAATCCCATCTAGTTCCATTTACATTTTCTCTAGCAGAAGAGTAGACCCAGTGCATCAAGTGTCATTTACTATCATTTGACTATTCTGGGAAGTATCCTCTCTATTATTTGGTGTTACCCCAATAAAAGTTCCTGAATTTTTAAAAAAGGAAAATTAAGAACTTGTGAGCTGAGATGGTCAAAAAAAGAAACAGTAGTATCTCATTTAAAAAATAGGGAATATATCTTCATTCTAAAGAATATTTTAGAAAAATATTATTTATTTTTAGTATATCACGCACTTTCCTGTTAAGCATGCATTCCTGTTACTATCAAATATAAGGTTGCCACAAGTGTCAATTTATTATTTAAATGATACTTAACAGTTGTAATAAATTTCACTTTCTTTTGGTTTTCTAATCTATTCTTATGTATACAACCAAAATTAACTTAATTGAAGGTCAGCTTTAGCAGAATTATTCTTTAGCAGATTTCTGTAAACTGTTTGTATGTTTGCTCTAGGAATGTATCCTCCTGTTGCCGTACTAGAGATAAGAAAGGATTTTCTGACTCCCAAAACAAGCACGCACACTCAACTGAATGTCTTAGAACCCACTATCTTTCCAACCATGCTTATAGTTTACTAAAATATCAGCATTTTTGTCACCATCACTTTCCATTTTTTTCTCTTCTTCCATGAAGTGTGCTTTATGTAGGAATGCCTATGGCCAAAAATTGTCACAAGCTTTTTGTTGTAATTCACTGTTCAATTAACAAATTATGTCTTAAGCTTCAGCACACAGAAAACCAAACTGTTTTTATTCTAAAAGTGTATCCACAGAAATATTTAGCACATTTTGAAAGAAATATAAGTAATAAACTGTCACTGGAAATATGTCTGCATTTTCCTTATTTTCATTTTCCTGGAATAATATAAAATTGCAGTTGTGCAGTCCATACCTAACAGTCATTTATATCAGCTACAAAACATGTTAAGTTTCTTTCAACTGCACAATGTAGAATTAACCACCTTGTGGGGACATGCTTCATTATTTCCTCATCTTCAAGGCTGACAAAATTAAATCTCCCTTGTAACTCTTAAAATCTTTGACAGAAGCAGTGCAAAAACTTAAACTACACAACCTTAAGAATAAATAATTATGTAGCTATCACATATTCCTGCATTATGCAGTACATGCACTAAACAATTAGTTGAAAACAAATAACTTTCCAATTTTCCATTAATCTGTATACACTTGACTTCAGCATTATCTGTTACTAAAGACACACTATCATGATGATACATTATCAAAGTTCAAAGCTGGAGTGTATGTCTTAGAGTCGGACACACTACTAATGGGGTATTATTAATGTCTTGAAAATAATCATGCATATGGTGGATGATTCTGCTTTAAACTGTGTAGTTAAAAACAATTACGGGAAACATTTTGATATTTCCATTATTTGAGTCCAAAATGGAAAACATGCCCATTTCAAAAGTATTCATTTTCTCAACTGAAGAAAGGTTCTAATATATTGTTAATATACTGAGTATCTGCTGTACCAAGATTTTAGCTAAGACAATCTTAGAAAACAACCCTAATTTGTCACCATTATCACACAAGCTCTGCAGGTGACTATAGGTACTATTGTGCAGGTTTTGTTGACTCTTAAGCAATAACCTTGTGATTTTATTTTTATAGCCCTTAATAAGGAAAAGTTCTGTACATGTTATTTGAAGCTGCGCTCAAACTTTTATGACCTGCTTTTGCCTCGCATCCAGCAGTCCACTATAACTAACTGAGAAACTTCTGCATAAGCTCCAGCAAGCCTGAAGTGACATGCTCCATTACTGCCTTCACTGAACCAAGCAGCTCATTTCTCCTTTCCCCCCAGAAAGCGTAAAGGTTCAGCATTTGGTATCACAGCAAGAAGGGGACACGACCAGGTGGTCCCTAGCTGGTGGCTGTGCAGCCAGGATGACAAACCCCCCAGGAAGAGCTCCACCTTGACATGGCCAGGGGCAGCTAAAACAACCCTTGGCACCACACTTCCAAGCCCTGTGGCAAGCACTAGCCGAACCTCTGCAGTAAACGCATCTTGTCCCTGTTCACACAGCCATTAGCACACCTTTCCGGGGGATTTTTCTCTTCTCTACCTGTTAAAAAAAGCAGAGAGGCCAGGGTTAATACAATCTTTTAAAGGGCAAAAATGAACAAGCGGTTGTCTTTTTTGTGTTTATTGCAACCTTAGCTAGAGACACAAGGAAAATCTTTTATTACATTATTTTGAGGGTGTGGCATTTTCTTCTTAGCTTTGAGTTTAGTTTTTGTCAAAAGATTTGGTTTCTTTGGGCTGCCTTGATCACTGAAAACAAGGTTTAAGCAACAGTTCCATTGCTTAGTGTCGCTCTTTAAAGGTTTGCTTGACTGAGTCAACTTTCACCTTACTCGTATAACAAATCAAATGTCTGTCAAAGTAAGGAACCTGTAGAAAAAGATAGTGTAGCATGACTTCTACATCTGATAGCAGTGTCTCAAGGAGAATTTGAAATGAAAGCTTTTAGACAGTATAAAACAAAGTTATTTTCAATGTTATTAAGCAAACCCTGTATTTTTAATGTGTCCAATGTGTGCTTGAATTGGAAGTGATTTTTAAGTTTTGTGTGTGTGTGCACGCACATGAAACTCCAGCATATACACATGGACAGTTCGTACATCATGAACAACCTGGGATGAGTTTATCACAGTTCATGCTATAGTACAGCAAGACTGCCTCCATATGTGCTCTGAGTGAGATAGTGGATGGATTTTTTAGGAAATTCAAAGCAGCGACAAAGGCTAATTTCACTTATTCCACTCCTGTCAATCCGAGGAGTTGGAGGTTTTATATTGGCTTGTAAAGATGGCCAGTTTTATTAAAGTAGAAAGACAGTCTTCTTGCTTGTTTCCCGTATTGTGTAATAAACTGGGAGCCGATCATAACCATTTCTCTGTAGGGAAATGAAGCTATCTCCTGTCCAAAGAAAGAAGCCTGTTGCAGAGACCTCCAGGCGAGCTGCCCCATGCACAATGCACTGCTGTGCAGAGACACCAGCTCACATCCATCAGCCGCCGCAGCCAGCACACACCCCACTGGCTCTCGGAGCCAGCGCCGTCTGTCCCCCGCACCCCTCGCTGCACTTTCAGCTCCAAAGGCAGCACACAGCAGAGCTGTCTCCTGTGCCCACAGCATAGCTATGCCCCGATACAGCTATAACCTGGGAAGGTATTGACACCTCTGAACTCAGCCACAAATTTTCCTTGATTATCTTGGTCCTTAATTTCCCATTTGCTTTGCACTTGAGCTTACGCCTTGTCAAGCTGGCTTACTCTCTTTTCTTCTCCTGCATCAAAAAAGAAAGCATGGCTATCTTAAAAGGGCTGACAAGAAAATCCTGTAAGCTGAATGAAAGAAAGCAAAACAAAAAAAAAGCTCTACCTCAGTATAATTGTGTAGAAAATGTGCTCTATAGCATGAGAAAGAAAAAAGTGACAGCAGTTCCCAGATTTTTAAATTATCCTTACTGATTCATGTTGATGTCGCTGCTGAAATGAGAATAAAAGATTGAGTTTGTTTACTGAGATCTATTCAAAACTTTACTGATAGCTTAACAAATAATAACTGTATAAAAACCTCAGCTAGATGGAGGCAGACATCCTAAGAGGTAGCCTCTTAATAAGGGAAGAGCTGCCATAGGGCAGTATATCCACCCCTGAGTGCACCAAACGCATTTCCTGCACCGAGGTTGAGAAGTGACACTGATGTCACATTTTCACACTGTCAAAAGTCTTAATTAATTTGTTTACATTCTGTCATTTTATTATCAGCTTAGCATTTTACTTGCAACGCCAAGGATTATACTAGAGTAAGGGAAAGCACTGTTGACCCTATTTCTGGAACTTTTTATGCCCCAGCCAAAGCAAGCCTTTACCAGCACGGGCACTGACTCTGCTGGTTCTACCCTGCTATGAGAAGGGCAGATAGGGAAATTTCTTTTTGTTAGTAGTCAGTTATGATTCAACTAGCACAAGGATCTTATTTGTTGAATTAGTTACTATCATCTTAAAATCATCACATTTCAGAGTAGAACCACACTTTAAATATGGGAAATGTTATTTGCTGTATACGTATTATGTTATTAAGTGTAATTAAAGTTGAAAGCCACAGAACCACACTCAGTGCTACTGCAAGACTATAGAACATTTCTGCGGCCAACACAATAAAGTACCATATGCTGAAGACATCAGCAGCCAAGAAGCAGTACACTTAGTAGCCTGAACTACAGCATGCTGTGGACCAGTATCTGTGCAAATATTTCAGAAATGAGTAATGAATAATTATTCCGAGAAACAACTATGCCACTGCAAATATCATCATTTATAGATACGCAGACTGCCAAAAACTAAACATAAACCTTGGAGAAGAACAAAAACTCTTTTTATGGGTGCAAAATTCCACAGTATTTCCTTGTTTGAGGCATCTCAAAGATATCATATCTAGCTAAAGTATTTCACCTCTTGACTTTTCTAGAAGCCTTGCTGTGATTTTTTCAGGCACCAAGTCACACAGAATATTCTATGTTCCCTTTGTACACTTCAGAAGTAGACAACAAAAGCTTCCCCCCCTCCTTTTCGTTATGTTTTATTCATAACCATTGAAAAGAAAAATTGAAACTATGGTAAGAATCACTCTTTAGACTTGTCTCTATTAGAAAATTGAATCAGAACTGTAAATGGTTTCAGACACAGACACCCAAGACCAGCACTGAAAACAAAGCAAGAACTAACGGAGACCTGGAAAAGGCAGTTCCACTACAATTTTAAAAAATGCAATTGAGATGAGATCTGATTTGCACCACGGTTGCCATCAGATTCATTCACTGGTGAAAGAGGTAAGGACTGTCTTTGAGACAAAGAAAATAGCTGTAGGCTTCATTAGACTCCAGAAGAGCCACAGTTTACAGCACACATCCTCCTCCCGGCGGCTCTGGACTCCAAGCACCATCCAGGAACGGACTCCCCCGGGAAAGACCGCCATTGGCAAGGGTGATGTGAACATGATCCACGGTGGCTCTTCCTTAACCAGAGGCATCTGATCTGATGCTCTCGTATGTTTCTCAGCTAAAAGAGAGTTCCTTAGTCTGTAGTGGAACAATCCCATTTCTTGACCTGACTATCATTGAAATTATGACAGTCGGAGCCTGATTATGTTACACTGACTGTTATTTCTGATACTCTGATACTTGATAAAAATGCACTTTAGCCCAGAGGATACAAGAACTGTGTTCCCAGCCAACAATGCAGATTTTGCATTATCAGAATGTACCAAACTATGGCTGGTTTCAGCCTTCTACGTTCATAGGAAGCCATGAGGAATAAATCACACATTAGAGAAACTCTACAATTTCATCAGCTTTTATCTGCAGCCAGATCGTTCCCTAGGTATGTGCAGCACAAAACTTAAGTTCTTCCTAAGCAAAGGGACAAAGAGATAAAGACACACTCTCTAAAGAAGCTAATGTCTGACCCATTCCCGTTCCTCTAGCTCTGCACAATTTCGACTAATGCAATTTTGAGAAGAAACTGTGTATTTTTTCTGAGAGAAAAGGAAGAGGAAGTCTAGCTGAAGGTATCACAAGGGCTACAAAGTTAGAACAACTTCTACAGAGATAGACCACTGACCAAGAAAAATATAATGATTACGAGAGGTTTAGTCAGTTTATCACCATTTATATTACATTACTGGTATAAGCTTATATATCAGTGCTATGGTAAGGAGGGCTACAGAAAAACCTATGCATAAATAAAAGTGAATTACATTTAAAATAAAACTTTTACTTACCATCTTTCTTTCCTTTGATTGCATTAAGCAACACCTGTGAATTTATCAGTAGGTTTTTTCCCAAAAGAGGGGGCATCCCCCACTATTCTCTACCATGTCTGGGCAGAGGAAAAAAAAATAATCATTCACATTCCTTTAAATACCACAAAACAAAACAGATTAAACCCCCCAATAAGCTAATATTTAGATAAATACTATTAAAATTATGTCATGTACTTTTTATATCAGATGAATTGTGGCCTCAGAATGTTAATAAAAACCATAACGTTTGCATCCATAGTTCACTCTGTTTAAAACAATGATGAGTAACAACAGGAGTCCAATGTATTTTCTGCACACTACTTATCCACTTTAAAAGTGGGGTTGGGAAGACAGCAAGGAAAGCTACCGGGGCCCGATCCTGTTCCCATCAAAGAAAACAGGAAGTTTGCCATTAACTACAAGATGCTGGATTGTGCCTTTGGTTTGCTGGCAGTACTGTATTCGAATTTTGTATTTTCTCAGGTGGCTAAAACACAGTCGTTTGCTGCCCTCTAGAAGCAGACTGATGCATATGCTTTGGTTTTCTTCAATATAGGTCTGTTCCTAGCTGTGATTTTTTAAATGCATATGACAACAACACAGAGCAATGTCAAAGGACTACAGAGATGTGATGAAATATGAGGTACTGAGAATTTTGAAGTGTTCTCTGAATTCACAGTCATTTCATAACATGACTGATTATTCTGGTGGAAATGTGGAACGGTGTCACGCATTGCTCCTGGGATTATCAAACAGACTTAACTTCCAAGCAGAAATTAACTCAGATTATTTCTTTACCCTGTTTCATAAAACTGAAAATTAGCAAAAGAGGATCATGATTGCATTTTTAAAGCACAACCTTCACCACACTGATACAGGCCACAGAGAGGAAAGGGTGATTCATCAGGTTACGCTGAAAAAAAATCACAAAATAAGTCAGCAAGTTTCAATTATGTGCAATGTTTTAATAGATAATTTTTTTCTTGCCTCCAAAAGTAGTAGCGATCTCATTTATTAATAATGACTATTTGTATAGCAGCTTTTTAGAAATCTTTGTTCAATTTTATTTTGGTTTCATTAGTAGGGAAAAAACATTAAAAAAGTGCTGGGAAGTGTCTGGTTTCCACCAACTCTCCAATGATCTAGGAATGGCTAATGAAATTTCCTTTAAATTTAAAAAAAAAGACAACCCTCAAACCTTCTAAGCTCAGCTCCAAGCAGAAGTCAAATAATCTAGGTGGGAAAGCAATGAATAAGATTCAAATGTCATCTACCATTCAGTTATCATTGCATAATGCAATTAGATTTCTCGGGTAATTTTTTTTAACTTCATTACCATCACAAGTGGATTTTATGGGTGAAATATTCAAAAGTAGAAATGCTGTTTTAGTACCATTCCACAGATGGCCAAATGCCATTTATTTAGCTGTCACACCATGTTCATTACTACATTATGTTCCCCAAAGTGACCAGGACTTGCAGACCAAGTCTTGAACAGCTGAAAAGTTCTTGATTCTCCTTACATCAGACTAATACAATCAGAAAAACTGCCCACTTAAGGATATCTACACTAAGCTACCAAAGATCTGATTTATTCTTATTTACCCACCATTTAAAAAAAAATCTTGTCTTGCTTCTTTTCACAGTACTTTGTCAACAAATACAATGAGGACGAGCTTGCAACTTTAAATCTGAAGTTAGGTACTCATGAGAATCAAACTGAATGACACTCGTGCCATATATCATTTTAGAGACAGATAGAGATCTCCAAATTAAGATTTTGGTTGGTAAAATATATTTCTGATATCTCTTTCAAATGTCAAAAGTCAGGTAAAGTGAATCTATAGCTGTTCACATCTCCTCATAAACCTTAATTTATTAGTAATGCTAATCATAGAATCATAGAATCACAGAATGTCTTAGGTTGGAAGGGACTTTGAAGATCATCCAGTTCCAAGCCCCCTGCCAGGGGCAAGGACACCTGCCACTAGACCAGGTTGCTCAAAGCCCCATCCAGCCTGGCCTTGAACACCTCCAGGAATGGGGCAGCCACAACTTCTCTGGGCAACCTGTTCCATTGCCTCACCAGCCTCAAAGTGAAAAATTTGTTCCTGATTTCTGATCTAAATCTACCCTCTTCCAGTTTGAAACCGTTACCTCTGGTAACTACATGCCCACGTAAAAAGTCCCTCTCCATCTCTTTTGTAGGTGCTCTTCAGATACTGGAAAGCTGCTATAAGGTCTCCCCGGACCCTTCTCTTCTCCAGGCTGAACAAGCCCAACTCTCTCAGCCTGTCCTCATAGGAGAGGTGCTCCAGCCCTCTGATCATTTTTGTGGCCCTCCTCTGGACCCTCTAATGTTACACGCTTTCCAGAATGAGTCTGAATATTTTTCCTTTGAAAAGTGAAAATTAAAGATTCAAGAACTCATTTCAAGTACACTCTCCTAACCAGATCTATGCTATTTTTGCTTCTAATTGAGTTATCTATAATCAAAGTTTGTTTTAAACTGCAGTACACCGCAAGGTCAAGACCAAGAGTCCAAGAGTTTAAACAGGTTTTCTGTGAATAAAAAATAGTTGTACAGTCTTCCAAAGAACAGGACAAGATTAGAGTTTAATCACTTTACTTTGATTATTTGAGTCAACTGCGAGGTCAGTAAATGTGTGTACTCCCACACTAAAATCCAAGCAGAAGTTGGGTCATGCACATGTCAAGCCCTGAACATACCAGTCAAGACCAGTGTAAGGTTAACTATTTTAAATACCTATAGAATGTCAGGCTAGGAACTCAGAAAGTTTTCTCAGCTTGCTGGCTGTGGAGTTTCCAGCTAAATAAAGCATGGAGTGGATGCCACCAAGTGGTAGCTGTTATCACATACCAGTATCTTCAGCATGAGCTCACTTCAGGCTGCCACTTCAGCTGCAGAAAAAAAGTCTTGGTACAGCAGTTTGTGGGGAACAGAACACTACTATTGTAAAAAGAGGAAAACAATTCGCTAAGGATAAAATTTGCTTCCTGCAGCTAACAACAGAGCTGTCACGGACTTAAACGAAACCAATATCAACTTCCTTTTGAAGCTTTATAAAATACTTATAATCTTCTGAGAGCAAATCCAAGGTTGCCCGAAAGACCAGATCTGCAGTTCGTGTAGACAGCAAACCTGCAAGAGAGCCCCTAGGTGCACCTGGAAGCGACCCTCTGAGTATAACTGATTATTTGGGTATATCTACACTGCTAAATGTTATAGGGCCATGAGACAAACCCAAGTATTGCTTAATTGTTTTATCACTCCCCTACTCTTGGCAGTTCCAAATTGTTCTCTCTCAGACACAGTACAGGCACAGTGCTGGGAACAATCTACTCCAGGGAGGGAATGATCACAAAAGTCAGTTGGTTGAAACCGCACCATGTTTGCTGCGCCCACTCTGCGATTGACTACCCCCATTCTCTACCATCCTTCAACATTATTGCAGCAATTTTTGCCCCTCAAATATCTCATAAACCACATCCCAGGACATATATAGCCTCAGTTCTATGCTATAAAAACACTCAGGAGAGCTATTTCATGCCTTTGCATTTTTTCAGCCACAGCGGCAACACAAGAGACCCGGAGGAGACATCCAGGCACACAGTATGGATGCAGCCAGACTGCTTTACCACCAGTACTGAGATAGTAATTACAGTGAGGGCATAAGCTAACCCCTGCCACTTGGTGTTGGGATCTCTGGGAAGCAGTTGCTTATATGAGAAGCAATTTAGAAACACGCCCTGACTAGAATCTCATTCTTGAAGAGCAGTATAGACACCCTTCAGGAATCCTGCCCCAATTACCAGTATGAGTCTGGCATAGAAGACATGAAGAAACTTCCATTGCACCTGGTACCCGTTGCAGATGCATGGTCCAAACAGATGAGCTCCATCCATCTCACCACTCTTCCAACCTCACTCACTTCAGTTGTGAAGGATCTAGGAGAAATTCCCTACCTGCTGAATGGGGCAACAAAGGACTCTCTACTCTCCGATCTGCTTCTCAGGCAGCAAAGTGACTAAGTGACTTGCCACTAGTTTTGTATTTTAATAAACATGAAATTGAAAAAGAATAATTCTAACTTGCTTGTTCTTGTTGACTCGTACTCATTCCAATAATAAAATATGTCTGGAAAATAACTATTTACTAATTAAAATTATGTACTATGTTAATAATACAAGTGTCTCTTTAATTAATGTGTGTATTATCACAGCTATCTGAAAGCAAAAGGCAGATTAGATTGCTTCTGGCACTAGCCTGAGGGGAATGGCAAAACAGCCTGGCTTCACTGCCTACCTTCATCAATCAAAGCCTGGGAAAGCCGAGTGGGCTGCTTCAGTGCTACTGCCACTGAAGGAACGAGGGATGGTGCGGCAGAACGAGTAGCAGGCCCACTCTCCAAAGCTTCTTTTCCTCACCATCTATACCCTAATTTCAAATAAATATTTCACTTCTTACTAAAAATTCCCATGGAGAGGTAAAATAATAGTCTCCTTCCAAGAGTCCCCTCTGCCCTGTCTTTCCAGCAACACAAGTAGCTTGGCATAGGCTCTTCGTCTTCAACAAAGTTCACAATGTGCCTACACGGCCCAGGAACCTGGAGCAAGCTTCAGTAAGGCACTTTGACAGCCTAATCTAGGATTTCTACAGTGCTACCAACAATAACTGGAGTACCATTTGTTGACACTAATGAATAAGAATATTTAGAATCATCTAGACCGCAGACCCAGGAAACAGATGCTTTCCAATGCCTTCCCTGGCATATGAATTAGTACTCACTACACGTAACTGCGATCATGGTCTGCATCACAACAAATGTGATTTACCTTACATAGAGAATCAAACATCATAAAACAGTGTCAACACAGAACATCTTAATTTGTCAGTATCTGAGCAGTAGGTCTTAATGACAAACCAGAAACAATGTGAATTAGCTAGACTGGGGAAACAGCTCGAGGAAATAGGGTCCTACTACATAAAAGAGAATCTGGGAGAAACAAGCGTGAAAGTGTACACGGTATAAAAAAGTGGCAGCGAGACTGAGATAAAACCTTACTTTCTGACAGATCACTGAAAACAAGAGACATCAAAAAAACTTGTCTAGCAGCATGTTCCAGACATATTTTAAATTTCACATTTGAACTCAGTTTGCACAAAGAGAAGCACAGGAGCAGAAATACTTACCCAGAGGTGAGCAAGGAAGGAAACACAAGAACTCCTCTTAGTTTATAAAAAACATAACACCACAAAAGCATAAGTGCTTGTACTGAACAAATCAAAGATCCCGCTCGGCCAGCATCCTACCTGGCAGTGGCCAAAGCTCTTTTAAAGAATGAAGAACACAACAGGCAAATGCATAAATCATCAAGAGGCTTCTGCACTGTAACCAATACTGACAAAATGGATGACAGAAGGTTATACCGGCCTACGGGTATTAGCCTGAGGAAACGATGTTTTACTGTTTTTCTAATTATGTAGTCAATTTTTTCCCTAACAAACTAACTGATTTTTAATTAAGATATCCAGAGGTTGGTATTGGAGACTTGTACATCAGGGAAGGACGGTTCCCACAAGCTGCCTCTTGTTCTTGAGAAAACACAAAGCCAGGAGTAAGAGGTGGTACAGCTCCTGCATTAAGTAAGGGAGCTGCAGACCCAAAGAAGTGAAATAGCAGGAAGAAGGAAACTGTTGCAGCAAAAGAAAACACTAGAAATTATTAAATCTCAAAAAGCAATCCCCAACCCACTATGAGCTAAACTTGTATGCTAAAATTAACGTTGTTTGACATCCAAGGTTACAGTGAACATCTTTCTATACGTATAATAGGATTTGATAGCATAGGTGGACGTGAAAATGGAAAATTACTAAAAGTTTAAGATTGTAAAAAATACTCTGAAGTTACAAAACACACTAGGAGAAAAGAAGTAGTTGCATGAACATACAGGCAGCTCATCAGTTACATACAGAGACTTAATCACATAAATTGTAGTGCACGGATGAACCTCTGGACCCATATGGATTAGTTTGTAATTACTGTACCATATAAATTAACACCAGTTAACTTAAATGAAAGTGACTGAATATTCTGCTGGTATTTATAGATACATCTAGGACATGCCAACCCAGAAAAAATGGCTCTACCTTAACAACGGCTAAAGTGTTCCCTAAATATTACAGAAGAAATTCTATCCCAATTTGTGTTCTTGAAGTTTCCACAGACTCATGCATACCCTGTTTTTTCTACCCAGCAATGACAGGCAATTCTTCACCATTGCTGAAAACTGCTGGAGTTTTATACTGTTGTTCAACACAACAGTACAGAGAATTTACTCAAGTTCATTCAAGTCAGGAGGACTCTATTGCTTATGCTCTGGAGGAATATTGGAAAACACTGTCAATTGGATATTTCAGAGCTTTCTTATCTTCAGAATTTGTCATTTATAAGATGTCATCATCTTTAGTATGTTATTCTGGAAACTTACTTAGAGGTAATGAGCAGGAAATTTGGCATTACTTTCAACATCATTCTCCATAATTATTTCTAAATCATAGTACAAAAATATTTTTCCACTCCATGATTTATGCAGCTTGTGCTCTTGTGCACTCTCTGATGACTCAAAATTTCAACAGGCCCTCATGACATTATTTTCAACTTTCTATGTGCAGCTGGAGCTGGTGGGCCATACATTCCAGGACTATCTGCAGCATCATATTAAGAACTATTAAGTCAAGTCATGTGCGAAATCAGCATATACAAATTAAGTTTTTTAATGTCTATGCCAAGTCCTATACTTCGGGACTGAAGTATACTTAGTTTGCAATAGCTGAAGATGAGCTGTCATTCCTCTTTTGTGTCTTGTTCGATTTTAATCACAAGTAACTTCTCCTTATTTTTGAAGTCTTTTACCCTAAGTGTCAGTCTGTTTCTCATTGGCCCATAATTTGAAGCAAATAACTTTGTACTTCTTCTTATACTGTTTATATCATAACTCATACAACACCATTCTACTGTTTATTAAGAATTTCTGGGTATTCTGGTACTTGCTTTGCTTGAGCTTTCTGGGGCGACCAAGTCTAAATATGCTCTAAGTAACAGAATAGATGTTTTCAACTTTCAGAGCTCTTAACACTACAGAAATTGGTTACAATTTGTGAGCTAGAGGTCTTGCTGGAGTACTGCGCCTCGTGAAGAGACAAGACCACTGCAGGAGACCAGGACATTGTCCAAAGGACATGTCAAGGGTTATGATTTGTAATTAAGCACTTGAAAGCAGGATGCTATGTGAGCATAAAAACAGTGTAAAAAAAAAATTATCAGGATAAGCCTTGCTCTGGTATGTCAATTGTTTGCATATAGGGTAAAGTGCTTAGACTTAATTGGATCTAGGTAGAGGAATCAAGATTAAAATGGAATGGTATGTCTCAGAAAGTGTGCAAGGTAAACAATATGCAGACAGTATGAACTAGATAATTGAAGGGGGAATTGGGGCGGATTTGGGGGGAGGGAAGAATTCCCCCAAAAACCCGCGTCCAGAGATGGCTCATATTGCACCCCAATACCAAGCAGTGTGACACGGCAAAGAGAGGGGTGATAGAGCTGTAATTCAGTGGCAGTTGTGTGTAAGGAATAAGACTTAAGAAAGATAAACTCAGATCTTGCTACAGTGTGAGGAATTACAGAACTGCACATTAACAATTGTGATGTCATTATTAGCTGGGTCATATACCTGATTTATTAGAATATTAATACTGGGTTGATTTAACAGCAAACATTATAGCCTTTCATCTCAAGTCAAAAGAAGTTAAGACCTTCAGGTACCAGCTGATCTCTCATCCCTGCATCCTCTGAAGAGCATTTTGGGATTAGATGTATTAGTCTGCCAAGTCCTTAAGGGCTGCAAACCTTTGGGGTGAGTTTTACCACTGATTTCACAAACTTTCCTTAAGGAAAAAGGGCACCGCTCGGTTTTAGCTTAGTTGGTGCAAACCACTAAATAGATCTAAAGAGATCCTCGTTATTTGAAGAGTAGTTTGCTTTAGGAGAATTAAAGCTTTATCTTAAGTGATCTGAATAATCTACTTTTTACAGAAAAAAAAGATGAAAAGTTAAAAACTAAATCGTAACTAAACCAGTTGCTATTCACATGCTCAGGCAAGCCCATACAATTTTCTCATGCATGCTAACACTTGTCTAAGTACTTAGCTCTTGTGCTTTGCTGCATTTTCAAGTGGGTCCGTACAGGACACAGCACAACTCCGACCTTCCCTCCTTTAAGAGCCTTTTCTGCATTTGTCTCGCACGACACCCGCTGGGACTTCACCAGCAGCCTCTTCCATCAGCGCTGAGACAGGACGATGCCCACACAGTCCCCAAATCACATTCCCCATACATTAGCTTTACAGAGAGGTGATTTGGATTGGGCTTTTTTTGAGACCTTTCCTGGTGCCCCACAGGATTTTTCCCCGTGGCTGTCGGACCTCAGCAGCTCTCCCTCAGAAGTGTCAGGCTGGTGGGCCGCTTCCCCCNGGGAAAATCACGGCCAAAGGCGCTTCTGAGGGCCCAAAAGAAAGACTATTTACTAAAAAAAAATAAATTCTCTGATTTATTTAATTTTTTTTATGGGATAGGCTCGAGCCTTCCCACTTTCTGCTCCTGTGCCGGGCCGGCCCTCGCCGCTGCGCTTCTCCCGGGGACAGCCAGCTCGCAAAGAGGCGGCCTCAGCCCCGGCCCTCCGGCGGGCCCGCAGCCTGACCGCCCTTGGGCCGTCGGCAGGGACGGGGGTGTTCCGCGAGCGGGAGCCGGTGCCCGAGAGCCCACCGGTCCCGAAGGCCGCCAGAACTTGCAGATTTCCGCTCACGGAGCCACCCGCGCTCCCCTGCAGCCCCGGGGACGAGAGGCGGGAGCTCTCCCCTCAGGAGGCGGGGCGGGGCCCAGGGCGGGCGGTGTCCATGGAAACCGGGCGCACGCGGAGCGCCGCCCTCCTTCCCACCGAGCCGCCGCCGCCGCAGCCGCCATGATGCTGCTGGGCCGCGGGCTGGACGCCAGGTAACGGGGCGGTGAGGGGCGGGGGAGGCCCCGGGGTGCCGGCTCTTGTTGCCGGGTCGCTGCCCGTCCCCCGGAGGGCTGGTGCTGGGGGCTCGTGTGGCGGGGGCTGGCTGCGTCGCCCGGCCTTGCCGGGCAGGGGAGGAGGAGGAGGCCCTGTTCCAGTCAGGGTACCCAGGGAGTGGTGGGGGGTTGTGAGGGCGATGCGGGCCCAGCCCCCCCTTACGGCAGGTGACCTCCCTAGGGGTGGGGGGCCCAACTCTGTTTTCCTCAGGTAAAGGCCGCAGAACTTTTCTAGGCTTAGTGGGCTGTGCAGAGATGAAGAAAACTTGCCGATTTAATGGGGCCTCTCGCTGATAATTTTGAGGCTGCCTCTAAGTGGTCACAAATAATTAGGAGGGGACGAAAAAACCCCTCAGCTTTTCACACCCCCATCTAAGGAAATGTAGTGTTTCATGTCTCAAAATTAAATATTATTTGCATGAGAGTACCATGAGATGAAAATTGTAGAGTGGGTGAGGAAACGTGCTCAAGGCTCCCCCCCAGGAGAGAAACGTTTTCTGATATGAAGATCTTCCAATAAAATGGGGAAGGAAACGTACCTTTTACTGAAGATTTTATCAGATAATTTTTTCAGACTAACTTTATTATGAGACGCTTGCTTTCCCACTCACTGGGTGAAGCCTTTCCTATTCAAATGGTTCTATGCTCAAGCATGTCCTGGAGGACTGAACAACTTACGTGGAATTTTATTTTTCTTTGAACAAAATCTCTTTTGAACAGTCTTGTAGACTGCTTGCCATGAAGCAACACAACTGGGTTTTTGCCCATAGCAGAACTTTGGCCTGAAATATTTTTCCTGAAGAGTTCCTGAAGAAAGGTGTTCTTTATTTGAATTGACTGCACTGTTGTTTAGTCTTAAAGTATTCAATTTCTTCCAATTTTTATTATTATTATTATGTGTTGTGATATTAACTCAATATTTATATATTGGTCAGGATTTGGAGTTAGGATAGCTTAGGGATATGAAGGAAGTTTTAATTTCTGTTCCTCACCAAGACAGTGATATGAGTGAATTCTCTTGCTCAGAATTCCAGCACTTCAAATGAATCGCCTCATGTAGACCACGGAGACTTCTTAGGACCCAGTATCTGGTAGTTACTGTTAGCTAAATTGTCCCGTAGTTGATTCAGTCAGATCAACAATAACTGGCATGAATTCCCTGACGCTGATTTGGTTTAATAGGATCACTGAAGCATAACTAAAGCAAGACTATAAAATGATGTACGAATAGGAAAGCAAAATATCAAGTGAAATATATTAATTAAAAATTCAGAATACCTTATCTAGATCATTAATAATGAAACATACAGGTATTTGGTTCAACTAAAGAAATTGAATTAAATATTATAATTAAAAAGAAAATAATTTGTTGATGTCATGAGTGTCTTGTGTATTTTTAGTTTTTTCACCTCTGTGCTTGTGTCCATTCACTTTTCTTCTCTAATTTCCAGGGATGTTTATCCACTGTAGTGCTGAACAGGAGCAGTTTGGTACCTGTTCACAATTTAAAGAACATTTAATACCTTTACAGATTCACCCTCTGCTGCCTAATTTCTCCAACCATTGAGTTGTCTGTTTAGATTGCAGACTTTAGCAGGAAACTGTATGACCCAGTCTTGTTTGAGACCTGCAGGTGTTACCACTATGTTAGTAATTAATACCAACAGTAATAGCAAGCTTTTGCTTAACCACAAGAGGAAAACTTCTGAGCTGATTTTTGTGGTTTGGGTTTTCCTCTATTGGATCTTATAATTCCTGCTTTTTTAGTTTCTTTGTTATTCATTCGTAAATAAGCACATACCACATCAGACTGTTATGATATTATCTTTTAAAGAGTAGATTTCTGTTTTGTACTGAAATGAGATGTCCAAATCATGTATAAATTATTAGTAGTATAATAGTTTTTCTTCTGTATGTGTTGTAAACATTTGTCCCCTTCTTATTCTTCACTTATTTTTCTGTGGTATCTAGGGACAATCAGACGAGACAAATACGAGATGCCGTTTCAAATGTGGAAAAACATTTTGGTGAATTGTGCCAAATATTTGCTGGATATGTACGTAAAACTGCCAGACTACGAGACAAAGCAGATCTTCTAGTAAATGAAATATATGCATATGCAGCCACAGAGACACCAAACTTAAAAGTTGGACTGAAAAACTTTGCAGATGAATTTTCCAGACTTCAGGATTATCGCCAGGCAGAGGTACAAAATTAAAGCTGTACATGTTGTGTTTGCCATCTGAACTTTTCAGTTACTTATCTGTGATTAAAAGGGAAAAGATATGTTCTGCAATCATGAGAGAAACCACTTTTAAATATATTAGTGGCAGAGCAGGATAGGCTGCCAAAGCATTCAACTTTTACTCTGCTAATAACTTTAGTGAAAACTGCCTGTGATTAGTCCTGTTGAAGTCAGTGAAACTATCCGTATGAGCACTCACAGAATTAGAGACAGAGCAAGTCTTTTATTGGTCTTAGACTTTAGATTATGATTTATGGTTAATAAAGTATGCTTTTAGTTTTGTGACTTGAGTTGTCTAGCAGCAGCTGAGGTAAAATCAGTCATTTTCCTTTTGCCAAGTCTGTTATCAGAAGCAGTATGGAAGAGAATACTAACTGGAATCCTTCACTGGGCACTGACAGCCCCTTTGAGGTGCTTTCAGGGACCACTGTAGATTTCATAAGTCTGTAGTTCAACATGAAAAGTACAAACTTGATTTGGACTATGTGTGACAATATAGTCACATTTTTGCTAGATAAGTGAGTGTAAAGAAAGGTGTTTATGCCACTTACACATCTATGTCCGGGGCCAGTCAAGCTGTAATTTATGATCCAGAATCTCAAATGCTGAGATTTAAAAAAAAAATAAAACAAAATTCATTCATATGTACTCAAACTAGTTTTTGGAGTACATATCTATTCTTTCAGTAGGGCATAGAAAACTCCCATTTATAGTTTTGAAAATCTAAGAACCATTATAAATTAAAAATGCGATGAAGGTAGTTGACATTCTTGATGTTTTCAGACAGGACTTTTTGTTGCAAGTCTTTCTATATTAACGAAGTAGAAAAAGAAAACCTTTTAAAAAAAGTTAATCTGTGAGGTATCTAGTCTACTAAGTAGAGGGTTTGAAAACCAAGAAATATGCATGGATCTGTAACAATGTGTTTAGGGTGAAGTTTTTAAGAAGTAATAAGAAATCCAGGGGTGTGGATAGTGTGATTTTTATCTTTTACCATAAGCTTTTATGCATCTGACTCCAGGTGAGCCACATGTAGGTCCTTATGCTTCAATAGATATAACAGTTATTTATTGCTCTGTTAATAGGGTAAATTTATGTTATGGCCAAAGATGCACGTGAAATCAGACTGCATGATCTCTCGGTCCATTTTCACCTTTAAACTATGAATCTATAATTTAGAGGTATCTATGTAACAACTTGAGTTATCATCTTTCAATTTCTAAGTGTGTTTTTAAAAACTGGCAGTGGGCCTACATCCTCCTACCATGCCTGTCCCCAACCCACCATTGCCCTTTGAAGGAGAAACGACAGAATAAGCAAAAGAAAAGAGAAGCTTCTAGCCCTTAAATCAAGTTTTCCTTTGCTCATGAAAACCAAATAGTTAATCTGGGCCTTATTTCTTTTGGGCAATAGGTTAATTAAAAGTTTTTGTATGTATTGACAATGTGGGCAAGAGAAAATTGGCTTAGGAGGGTTATCGATTTCTGGTCTTCAGCTGCAGTCCTAGATATATAAATGCTGAGGTGTGAGGTACTTTCACAACATGTGGAAAGGTAAGTAAGCAAGATGGACAGGTTATTTGGTATGTCTACATCGTATGTTTCATTTAGAGCCTTACTGTTCCATTCTATTCTATTGGTGGTTTAAGTGAAATTGTTTGACAGTGCCCTCGTAGAGTGTAGTAAAGGAGAAATGTTTGCTCAGTCGGCATAGATTTTGGCTGACTGGTGACTTCCAATTTAGAGGGGAGTGCAATGTCTGTCCCTTCCCAGTAGAGGTATGCACCTTGTCCTAATTTGGACATAACAGTGATGGGCCAGATGGTCTAAAGTCATCAGCAGCTTATGCCGGGGCCACTCGGGCAGTATTGTCATTTTGACAAGCAGGCAGGTCTTATCCTATTGCCTGTCTGACCATATGTGGCTGTTTTTCTAGCTAGAACTGAAACAAAATTCGGATGTACTCATCTGTGAGAGCATTCATGCATTTTACACAACCTGTTACTTGTATTTTTAATATTTTCAGCAGCTATTATGCTGTTTCCATTCTTTTTAAGAACAGCAGTGTTACATTTCGTACAGTATGTTTGATAGCAAAGTCGGTTTAGTCCATAATCTATCACAAGTATAGAGCAAATACATTGATCTTTATCTTTAGTTAGAAAGCTACAGATATCTAAGATGCAATATTTAATGTATTTAGTACCCAGTTTTTAGAATCTCCATGTTTTATTTATCCTTATGTATTGCCATTGAAAAAAAAAAGGCATTTCACTAGAAATCAGCTGGAGCTCCTTGAAATACAAATGGTTCACTGGTTAATTTAATTGACTCTGGGTTTTGCAATATTTTTAAAACCTCCATCCCGCTATATTTTCATCATATATGGACTAAATTCCTAATAAGATGAGTCACTAGTAAATTAATTTTTTCCTGTTTCTGCACACCATAGATGCAGATGATTTTAGTGACATTGTGATTTCTTTTGTAGGTTGACAGGCTTGAAGCCAAGGTTGTTGAACCTCTGAAAAGTTACGGGACCATAGTGAAACTTAAAAGGGTAGGTTAAACATCTGGTTTTGGTGTTCTGGCCACTCAGTTGAAAACGTCTACTTTGCAGGGGAGAGTGGTTCTCATTTTTCTTATTGGTCTAACTAAATTATACAGTAATACATGAGTTGGAGCTGTATATATGTTGGAGGAAAAAGCTTTGATGTGAAGACAAGGATATTCAGACTCTTGGAGCACAAGCAATTGCTAAAAAAAAAGGCGTTGTGGATAGTGTGAAACTTCCTGGATAGTGCAAATTCAGGATGTATTTATTTATAAATATTGTCATTTATCATCATTATTATTATTATTCAGAGTTCCAAAAGGTCGATTATTTGTAATGCTTTTGGCTCTTAATCGTTTATATGCTGCCTTTAACAGCTTTTGTAACTTAGAATTGTATTCTACATTGACGTTCACAATGTAGAAGACACTTTTTGAAACAGATAAATAGGTAGTAGCCTGAATCCCTCTCTGTCCTGCAAAGTCATCAGGATGACCTGAAAATACACAAAAAACTGAAGTCTCTTCGTTGACTATATTCTGGAAACAGTGTATATAGGGGTTTGAAATAGTCTGACAAAATATCTGTAAATTTCTTTCCTCCAGGAGGGATAGCTTGAGCAAGTAAATTTTAATAAGCAGATATTAGTTTATTATGAAGAACTGCTTTCATCCTATACTTGTATATTATATAGAGGTTACCTTAATCCTGTAAACTCAAATCTGTAATTGATGTATGTATCATAATCTATATAAATCAAAAGGTAAAATGATCAATATTTGATGGTATTTTATATAGAAAAATCTTACAGCATGTTCATCATGGTTAATTTGAGTACGTTGCGGCATTGCCTCTCAAACTGAAGCATTTTTTGTCTGTTTTTGTTCTTGTATCTTTTCAATATAGTGAAAAAGCAAGTACAGTGTTCACAACTTACTGCATAGCTATCTCACTTGGTTATTAGGGAAACAATCATGAAAGAAATGCATCCTGCACTTGAGTGGTACAACATGTGGTAGTCCTTAGCAGAGTTGCAGACTATAGAGCCTGTATCATAGAATTGGGTATTTTAATAGTTGCTCTGAAGCCCAGTTTGTGAGACCTAGAACTGACCGAGCGTATTCTATAGGATATAAATGTTGAGGGTGGAAGACAAGTTACGTGAATTTATGGCAATTGTGTTTCTGAGGAGACACAGACAACACTGCAGGAGTGCTTGGGGCTTCCGAAGCATTGCAGATATGTAAATGTCCTCAGTAAATGCTGAGGACAGAAGCAACTGAAGCCAGGTCATCCCTTGCAACAGAGAATGGCATTTCCTGTAGTCTTTGCCATTCACAATGCCACAAAGCATTACATAATGTTTATCTTGGTTAGTGAGGAGTACAAGAGCATTCTTAAACTGTAGGTGGGATTAACTATTTTATTTATTTACCTTTGAACTAAGAGAGACTTCACGAAAGATGTATGCCATTAAATGATTTCCAACCCCCTGCCTATTACCATAAACCTTGGTTAAAACTTCAACTGTCTAGTCTACAGTTATCATCCCGAGACACTGGTACGTTTTTAGTGAAAAAGAACGTTTTGTCACTCACTCATGTAAAGCTAACACAGGGTGCTAGTTGTAAGACTGCTTTACCTGTAACTACATTAGCTGGTTAAGTAAAACCAGGCAGAATATGTTATTATAGCACTTTCTATAAAGGGGATGTTCTCACTGCTACTCACTGGATCTGCTCCAGGGTGTACACAAACTGGTTTTGTGCTGTATCTAAAAAGAACTGTTGCTGTTTCTGTCGGGTAAGACATCAATGTCCTGTGATACTAAATGCTTTAAAGAGGCCCAAGTCAATCAGAGTAGAGTTATCATTTAACTGCTCATGCAGTAAAATTGTTTCATTCGCATGTCCTGGTTTACTATTCTGAGTAGCTCTCTGGAGCAGGATTTGGCAGCTTCAGTGGAACCTACTATAATATTCTTGTCCTGTAATGCAGCTTCAGTGTAAGATTTTAAGATTTCTTTCTGTTTCATTGTTCTATATATCAATCTTCCCTTTTCTGCTTTTTGGCAAATCTGTTCCTGGTTCCTTTTCTGCATATAAAACAGGACATCACAAAACCAAGGTGATCCACCTGCAGAAGAAAGGACTGGTTTGCTTTAATAACTTCAGTGACTAAAGCAGGTAACAGTACAGTGATGAGGATCTGCCAGCTCATTGTCTGGTGGATGGACTGTAGCTGTACTTCTGTATGGTTTGAAATTAGATGGCTGAGCAGAGTTCTTATGTGTGACTTGAATTCATAGTTTAAAGCCAGAGGGACTGTGAATAATTTTATATTCTCTGTATCTGTCCTTTATCTCACTGGCATTCCATCCCATTTCTCCTTGGGTGTAATTAAAGCATGTTTTCCAAAAACATCAAATCTTGGTCTGAAGAGGCTGGAGGGGAATATAGGACTGTTTGTGGTAGTTAGAGGTTAGTTGATATTTGTGGTGTTTTGTTTTAAATGAAAGACTTCACCTAATCTTTGCTTCTTGTTAGATGTTCCACTGAGATTAAAAAGCTCTGTGATGCTCTGTTTTCTTTCTGGATGAAGGTATTTAGATGCTAGTTAAACATTTTTCATTCTTTTCTGGTAGCTAAAAATGTAGACCTTAATTCTTTCACCATAATGGCATTTTCCCCAGCTTTTGAATATTTTGTTAATGTTTTTTTCAGCACCATTTTCAGTTTTTCAACATCCTAGAGAAAATATGTATGTAACTGTGCCCGCTATAGCCATAGTAGCACCAAAGCTTTGTCAGGCTTTGTCTAGCCCAGAGAAGTGCAGTCCCTGTAGTTATTTCCCAAGTCGCTGTGCTAGAAAAAAAACCACCTGAATTTTTTAATGGTAACTCTAGTGGTTTCCTTAGCATTCTCAAGTATACTTTGCATGCAAGTCAGCACCCTTTAAGCGACAACATTAAATCTGATTGACTGTTTTAAATGGGCCTAGGAAGTCAGTGATGTTAACAGGGACCAGTCATTAAATAACACTAAACATGCAGCTGTGATTATTAGATACAAAACTGCTTTGTTCTATGGTAAAAAATAAATACATTTTTCTCTTCTCTTTCTCTACCTTTAATTTAAAATTAAAGATGTAAAGCATTAAAAAAGTTTTTTCTATTATTTTCTTGCAGCTGCATGGCTTTCATAAAGGAGAAAGCCCTTTCCAGCAGTCTTTCAGATGGCCTTAAAGATGGTGTAAATTCCCTTTGAAAGAATAGCAGCAAAATTAGTTTTAATGGGCTAAAAATGCAGTTTTTATTATCAGAAACCAGCTCTGTGTCCCGAAAGATGAAGCAAAATGACAGTCATATACACAAGGACATACAAACAGACTAAGGATAGAAACAAGAAGAAACTGCATGTTTTTGATCCTGACCTCACGTACAGACTTGTTATTGAAGACACGGCACTCTGAACCTTGCCATGCTCATGCTTGTCATTGACTAGTGATCTGGTCACAGGATGATGGAACTTTGAAAGAGACACAATATTGGTTGCATGTCTTTCTGGGTGAAGGAGACCTACAGCCTTGTTAAAATTCTGAAATTGATGGAAAGAGCACAGACAACTTCCCGAGGTTATAGTTTTTAATAGCTCCATTCTGGAGTGGTAGATAAATGGGAACTAGTCTTTTTAGAGGAAATGATGGTTTGAAATGCATGCCCAGCTCCTGCCTCAGATTATTCCTTTTAGATTATTCCTATTTCTGCTTGTTCTAAGGTACTGCTTTACATTAGAGCCATCAAACTTAATGTTATTTCCTATACTACGGTCAATGGAGTGATAGATGTCTGACTGACAATTTTAGATTCCATGTATGCCAAGCTATTTGCAAAATACAGTTTTATAGCATGAACAAGAATTTGAGAGTGGTATGTTCTTATATTCTTAAATTGTCACAGATCTTCCTAGAAGTACATCCTACTTCTCCTTTGGAAATGAGGAGCAGGAATATTTATCAACAGTTTCTGCCTTTTCTATATCAATAAGTTTCATCTTCTCCAGCTACATCATTACTAGGATGTATTTTGTTCCAAATGTATTTAAACACCTTACTAACTGCATACATAAATATGCAGTTTAACCCTTTCAGCCATGAATTTTCTATGACACCTTAAGCTTTGTGTAGCAGTTTTATGTTCTTCATAACCTCCGATTGGTACTGACTGCTGCCTGTTTGTTGTTTTTTTTTTCTTACCGATTTATTTGATGCTGCTTTTTAGTTCAAATGCCACCTTTATTCCATCGCTAAGCTTGGAATGGGCCTGTCTTCTTACTGCTTTGGGGATCTCAGCTTTTGACCATCTACTGTACCTTTCATGAAAAGCTGTAAATATCTTCTTCTTTTTTTCCCCACATTTTAAATGATAATGTGTGCTACAGAGAGTTGTGCAAGGTGCTAAACTCTCACGGTCCCCATTGACTTCTCTTTTGGGGAATCAGTTAGCAGGATAGGATGAGTAAAACCTGGTTTTGTTTAAAGAAGTTTTGTTCATGTTTTCTAGGCAATGCATGTGTGAAGAAAAGTGCATTTTCTATTATCCTACATCTATTTCAAACACGTCTAAAACTTTTTATTTCCAGGATGATCTTAAAGCAACTTTAACAGCAAAGAACCGAGAAGCCAAGCAATTATCTCAACTGGAAAAGACGCGTCAGCGGAATCCATCAGATCGACACATTATTGTATCCTGTATTTCAAGTGGCTATAAGAAATATTTTTAGAATTTCTCAGGAATTAAACTATTGTGTTTAGAAAGTAATAAGAGAAGAATGCTCTTTAGAGGGACTGATTCCTATATTGATGTTGAATCTTTTCTTAAACTTTGTGATGAGTAACAGCTTATAATAGCTGCTTTGTTACTTACTCACTTTTTTGACTGAAAAGAAACTAGGAAGTATTTGATATGTTTATGCCAGAGAGCTAGGCATAGATTGCATCTAGGAATTTGGAGATTTTTAAAGATAAGTGTAATCAGACAACTCCTTTTTTACTTCTGTGGATTTTTTGTTCTCCCTGTCACTTTGGTAGTTGTTGTGCTTCCTTGTACATAGATGGGCCATGAGTTTCCTCCAGTTGTGAGATGAAGTATGAAAGGAAAAGTTCTTATTCTGTTAGTAGAATACTCAATCAGACTACTTATCCTTTCAAAAGACCAGTGACTCTTCCCAGTATGCTATTCTGTATCACAGAGGGGAAAAATTAAGCCTCCACAGAATTTCTATTAAAATCTTACTGAAGTTCCAAATTCTGAAGCAATCAGAATCTAGGAAATGCCAAAACAAAAGATGATCAAGGCAATCCTACTTCAGTCCCTTCGTGCCTATGTATTATGATACAGCATTTAAGTTCATGATGATGATATGCTGTTTATTTTTTCTAACAGCCTAGCATTGGACTCAAGTGAAGCAGTCCTATTCTTTGTAGGATATCATCAATTATTTTTCAGAAATTAGGATCTTTCTAGTGACTGGCACATAGGACTGCAGAAAGAGCAAAAATGATTGTGATGGTCAAATGCCACTCAGAATTACATTTTATTTTTGTCTCTGCCAAAAAATTCCCATTTAATATTGATCAAATCAGTTACATAAAGTGATGATTATTACATGAGGAACTCTTAATTAAAGACACATGGATGTCAGCCATAGGGTTGGAACTTGAGCTGTGATGCAGAGTTCTCTTCCATTAGAATTAAGGGAGTAGATGATAACAGTAAACTATTCTCCCCAAAGGGAGACTTTTTCTCCCTCTTGTGCTAATTCCCAGTTGATTTCATGGGTATATGGTGGCAACTAGCTTGTTTCTTTTTGTCTTTTTGCTAAGCTACTCCCAAATACCCTTCTGTGGCTTAGCTTCTTATAACACCTGTTTTCTACATGTACTTAAGACTTTGAAGAGTTATTAAATGTCAGTATAGTCTGGTTTTGCATATGGCCAAAGGCACCAAATGCTATGTATTTGCATTTTAAAGTGATCAACACAAAATGCATCAAAAGTACTGGGAGCAGGAATAGGTTCATTTGGTTTTGAGGATGTATGCAGGTCAGCTTTTAGGTCTGAGGGAGGCTTCACCATGTTCGATTAGCACAGCTGTTAGGCTCCAGCAGTGGTTCTCTTATTCTTGAGCAACTGTGATGTTTTAGCAGCAAACAACTTTAGCCACAGGCTCACTTCCACATTTCAAGTCCATCTTCTAAAACAGGGTAGTACAGCTTTGAAAAGAAAACTTTACTTATTTTTTTTTAATATAAAAATGCCAAAATTGATTTTTTTTTTTCCCCTGAAATGGTCTACCTAGAATGTCTGATTTTTTCTATTTCTTATTTTTTTTTTAATAAATAACCAAACCCTCAGTCCAAGGCAAACAGCTGTCCAGAAATATTTTGGCCTGGATATTTGAATTCTAGCAAAGCTATAACAAACTGTAAGTAATGTCTTAAGCAGGAAGCTTCAGACAACATAATAATAGCCCTTTCCAAGTATACAGAAGTTTTGAAATATCTGAGGTAAATCCTTCACAACATATTAAAAGTAGAAGTGAAAACAGATTATTTTATCAATATTAATTGTTATTTTGCCATTTTTTCCTTTACTAATATTTCCAGTCACAGGTGAGCATTTCTGAAGAGAAAATACCAAACTGCTGTTGTGTGAACTATGCAGGTTCTGCAAGTTTAGACATTTCACTCTACAACAAATAAAATTCCTTTCCCAAAGCATCTGCACACAAAATCTGGCTAGTCTATTTAGTATGGATTGAGAAGATATAGTTTATTATCATAGAAATAACATACTGTATTTGTATGTGTAATGGCTGCTTATGCGTAACAGCTGCCTTCATTTACAGAGAGTGACTAATTGTAATAATTGAGAATACACAAAATGTATTTCCTTACTCTGTTTCCTTCCTGTGTTTTGGGCAAAATCAAGAAAGGGAGATGAAATGTGACCTTATGTAGTACTAAAGATTGTTACCAATTTTGTTTGCCCAGTAATGGCAGAATTGTGTCTATGACTTTAGGCCATTTTTGTAAGGTGAGTGTTTTAAATTGACAATCCTGTGATATAAGGTTACCAGATTTTAGTCAAAGAAAAAGAAGTAAGAGAGCATGCCTTATGCCTTAGGTTTCTATATACATATAACACTAAAAAATAGATCACGGGAACTGGATCTGTGGTGTCTATTTCCATTTAAAAAAAAAAAAAGTACTTCCTCTCAAGTTGCAGTGATGTAAAAATGGGAAGAATCCTATGTCTTGATCATAGGATACAATTACTTGATCCATATACTATTTCCAAATCCCAGGACAGAATAGATTTCTGATGATACTCAATGACAGGGCCTGTAAGTAAATACTGTGTTGGCTAGGCTATGATGTTTCACCAGTAATATGTGGAAAATAAAGTAAGTTTAGACCCAAATTTTACAGTCTTCAAGTGCAAGCTTTTACATCTTTACATCATTATTTTGTGATAGTGCACGGTTCTTAGACTTTACTTAACCAGAATAGCTTCAATATCTTTATTTAAATGATAAGTGTGCATTTTTATACAGTTCATAGTTATATCTAAAATATGTATCTAAAATATTTTGTAGTAACAAAATAAGAAAAAATGTGTATTTATGCATTAGGGATTGGTTGCTGTGTCCCCCTCCCAGTGCCCTGTTGAAGATGTTTTTTATAAAATATTTTAATAATATGAAAATACAAATATAAAATATATTCTGATTGAGATACTTACGGGAGAAGTGCATTAGTTCCAGCTGTTGATCTGTCATCTATTTAAATAATTTATAAAAACTTAGTAAGAGGAGGTTCAGCACATGACACTGGAAAAGATTTGTTCTGGACCCAGCAGGTTGATCTGCACTTGAAAATAAAGGGTGATCTTTTCCACTCATCCACCACTCTGGCCTGTGCACTTCTGCCCTCTCCTTTACACCAGCTTTAAAAAAAAGCCCTAACTTTTCTGAAAGGTAAAACCCTTGTGCTGGGTTAATTCCTTGAACCCAGTCACTGTGTCATCAGCGGAGTGTCAGGGCTGGCTCAGTAGAATTAGCAGATGATTATTACAGAAAATGGGTTAGGGCAGTGGGACTTTCCCAAGTGGCTGCAGCTAGTAATTTTTCATGTTTTAGATCAAAGTCACGATGGTATAGAAGGTATCTTTATTTATTAAGCTACAAACAAATTTACAAATACAGTAACACAGACGTGTAGTATTTTGAAAACCCAGACTTAAATGTCTTCATGGCAATTAGCAGTAAATATCTTTGTATCAAATACAGGACTAATTTCACCTTTGTGTTACTTTACCAGGCTGAAAGCGAATTGCAGAGAGCTTCACTGGATGCAACTCGAACAACTCGGCAATTAGAGGAGACCATTGATAATTTTGAGAAACAGAAAATAAAGGACATAAAAGTATGTGTGCTTACATTTCAATACATGACATCACATTTCATCTTGCATAATAAAATTACTATATTCACTCTTTGGCAAGATTAGCAACATTTAGTATTAACTTAAGCCTACATAAATACAAATCTTGTGGAATTCACAAATGTTTCATAATCCAAATATAATGAACTTTGCAATTAAAAAAACAGTTCATTATTCTTAGTTTATTGAATTCAGAATTTCCCTGTATCAGATTGTTTAGCATCTGCACCTTCTAACAGTTGCTGTATTCTGCTTCATTGGTAGCTGCATTTGTTAGTGGAATTACATATGTGGATTAATATCAGCAAAATTAACAGAAATAGTGATAAGTAAATAAAATATTTATCCATGCTGAAATTTGTGTAGGTTACTGCTGTTAAAAAATTTTACTGATGCAGAAAGCACGAAATGTTCAGTGACTGCACGTAAGCAAAGCTTTCATTTCTCTCTCAATGTCAAACATTAAGTGGCTTAAGTCACAAAGACTATAGTGACTGAAAAGCACTTGCATTATGTGATCTTAAATGTAATTATAAAATTGCTGAAGTGAGATACTTTATTGAAAAACAAAAAACCCCAAAACAACAAAAAAGACAGACTAAATAGGAAAGAATAAAGATGATTGAAAAACCCAACCAACCAGTACTTGATGTTAGAGTAATATGAAAAAGATTGTGTGAGTTCTGAAGGTGTCATCATTAAGTGGTTTTTTATATATAAAAAATATTTTATTATATAAAACAGATAATTATCTGTAAATTATAGATAAGTATAGAATTGCCATCAATAAACCAAAAATCCACTGATTACATCTTGCAAATATGTATCAGGGAATATTAAGTGAGTTTTCAGCATTACATTTTATTTATTCCTAATGAGGTTCCTCTTCGCTTTTCAAGTGTTTACTTAGAATTTAGTATGAAATGACAACTGCTTAAGTCATAGCCCAGCAGTATTTATGTTTAATTTCTAACATTCAGGTCTGACTACCTAAAAGTACTAGGTATCATGCAGTTCTTTGTATCATATAAATACCAAGTACAGAATTCAGTAATTTCTTGTATTTGAAATGGAAATGTACTTTACTGCATTAAGAAAACCTTTGTTTTCGTTTGCTTTTAGAACATATTTTCTGAATTTATAACTATTGAAATGTTATTCCATGGGAAAGCTTTAGAGATATATACTGCTGCCTACCAAAATATCCAAAATATTGATGAAAATGAAGATTTAGAGGTAAGAGTGATTAAGATTTGCTTTTCAATGTACTTACTACATAAAAATAGTTTTCAGACTTTGCGGCTATACATGTCCCAGGCAGAAAATGCAACATACGCTTCAGGTTCCCAGAATAAACTTCTGATGTATACCAAGCCCTTTTTTACACTTCTTCAGTAAGAGCATGTAGGTTTATAAACTCAGAGATTTTAAAAACAGAGAATAACTGCACTGGCAATCTAATCTTTGCCACAAAATAAAGATAAGAGACTTTCCTAAATTAACTGTCACTCCAAGCTCAGCTAAGCATAGTTCTTAAAGAGCACCTCTGCAGTGGCTCTCGCTGTAAAGATGCACACTAAGAGAAAATCTTACACTGCTCTGATAAGATGTTCTAAAGACTGATTACTTCATTAAAAATCTCTCTCTCCTTTCTAGTCTGAGTTTTGTACGCTTGTTTTCATTTTCAATCATTGTTTTTTATTAGGCTGTTACAGAATTAAGAGACATTTGCTACCAGATTGCTTTTTGTGCCTTGTGGCAATTATAGCTTCAAGTCACCCTTTCTGTTCTCTTTGAGTTATAGTCTCTCTTTCCCAAGACACGTTTTTCAGTCCTTTATTCATTCTTGCAGATTTTCTGGATGTTGGGCCTTTAAACTTAGTATCATTGAAATGTATGCTGTGTATATGTGTTCAGCTTGTCTAGAAAGTTGTATCATTTTCGCTGTTGTTTTTGTAAATCTTACGAGTCCTAATTTTGTTTTTTCCATGACATAGCTCAGGACCAAGGATGGCAGTATTCAGGTAGCGCAAGGCATACAAAATTGTAGTTCTTCAGTGACAGTCACATTTGAGACTACTTGGGTTTTTTACTTCATTTAAACTACACCATGGCAATTTTGTACTATTCTAGTTTCACAAGTAAAGTGTCACGTGGCACCAATTCAAAAATATCCTTTAAGTCAATACTTTATCTTTCACAACCAAATTTCTAATCTCTCTTCAAATTTTCTGTTAATTTACTTTCCATAAAAATGTTGACTGACCATAATTCTAACATCTTCCTTGACTTTCTTAAGAAAGTCTTGCACAAATAGATTTATTATTTTAGTATCAGGCTGTTAGTCTTAGAATTTACTCTTCTGGATATTGGAAAGAACTTGTAAGTATAATGGATATTATGGTCTCCCCTATATTCTAAGAGTTTTCCCAAATTTTTCTTGAGCTGCATAACTCCTGAACATTACAGATAAAATTTCACTGATGCAGCTGTGACTGGCAGCAAGGATTTGCTTGTGAAGGTGCTAAGAGTTCATTTCTCCAAGAAATGGAGAGCTTGAAGGGAGTTGCTGGGGTTCATACCTCCAGGTTCGCCTGAAACTCAGCTACATATGTTGGCGGGAAACCGTTGCAGTTCTCTAGAGCAGGTTTAATTGTCCAGTGCTGCATTTTGTTAGCTTCAGTCTTGATGATTGTTAGTTTGCAAGCTATATCATGGCACCGAAGTCACAGCTTTCTTCATTTGAACAGGTTTTTCGGAGCTCACTTTATCCACCAGACTATCAGTCTCGCTTAGACATAGTTCGTGCAAATTCAAAGTCACCTCTGCAAAGAACTGGCTCCTTGAAATCTTCATTGAGGACAGTACAGGTAGGAAAGAAAACTAAATGCTAGATCACTGTATTAAAAGATTGTCTTAAGTAGAGCCTTAGCTAATGTACATGTACAGTTACAAAGGTAAAGAGACTTCCAAGGGCACAAAGATCATATTAGGTTTTTAATAATGCAGCTTCTAAATATCATTTTTTATTTGAGGAAAAAACAAAATCAGGTTTTAAAGCTGCATTGTTTACTTTTGAAAAATGCCATTTCCAGCAATGCTATTTATTTCATCAACAAACTGGCATCATGCAGAGAAAGATCTATGAGTTTATTGGAAACAGAAGCGACATTCTTTAAATAACACTTGTGTAGTCTTAGTCTCAGTATCCAGATCCTACAGTGTGAATTCTTTACCACATCCTAACTCAGACTAGTGATACCTCCTAGCAGCAGAGCAAACCCATGATCAACAGACCTTTCCTTTTATACTCTGAAAATTCAGAGCAGGTGAGGAAAAGGAGGATGATAAAAATAAGTGAAACAGATGGAGAAATTGCCACTGGTTTTGAACCAGCTACCTTGCAAAAATTTTTGATGCTTGATTGCAGCAGTAAACTTGCAGACATTGCAAAATGGCTAAATTATTTTTTCTTTATTGCAGCCTTGATCCTGTAACTATGATTCTTACCAGTGTTTGAGTTAAAGACAAAGATGGCCAAATTTAAAATGTACTCATCCCACGTTTCTTCTTTAGATAGAATCATGCATTGATATTGTAATGCTATAAAGTTTTCTTGACTTCGTACACACTGTTACCCCTTCTCTGCTCTCAACACAAAAAGGATCAGTTACTACAGTTGAATTATTCTGTTGTTGAAAGCATGAGTCGTGCCATCCCAACCTTGATTTTTAATAAGCTGCCTGTCCTCTCTATCAATCAAGCAAATTTCATGTTCAAGCTACTTCAGAAAAGTTTACCCATTCCTATTTTTGAAGACCAGAGGAAGGTGTCAAAAATCTCTTGCCATCTTCCTTGAGAACTTCCTAGACTGCTGTAAAACGGTGTCAAGGGTATACAAACATCTGTAATTATTTTGAGGTGCCAGAGGTAGCTGTGTTTTGGACTCTCTTTTAAAAAAACAAAACCAAAGCAAATTAAAAAGAGGCTTCAAGGAGATCTTATTGCGGCCTTCCAGTACCTAAAGGGGGCCTACAGGAGAGCTGGGGAAGGACTTTTGACTAGGGCATGTAGTGATAGGATGAGGGGGAATGGCTTCAAACTGGAAGAGGGCAAGTTTAGATTGAACATTAGGAAGAAGTTTTTCACTTTGAGGGTGGTAAGGCACTGGAACAGGTTGCCCAGAGAGGTTGTTGAGGCCCCGTCCCTGGAGGTGTTCAAGGCCAGGCTGGACGTGGCTTTGGGCAACCTGGTCTAGTGGGAGGTGTCCCTGCCTATGGCAGGGGAGTTGGAACTCGATGATCTTCAAGGTCCTTTCCAACCTAAACCATTCTATGATTCTAAAACCAAAACCAAAATACGTATGTACACTGTGATTTCTCTCAGAGATGGAGTGCAACTCCACTTTGACTAATTCACAAATTTACCTTACTCTTCTCTTAGACTTGTCTTTTAGCTGTAACTTCAGATGTTAATGTTCTCATAACCTTTCACTGGAATATCTGAAAAGAACAGGAAGTCATCTACACCTAGAGGGAAACTGCAGTACATTTCAAAGTAATGTCATCTTACTGGGCTATGCAGTGTGTCTGCAGAGGAGGATCACATGGCAGAAAAAAGGGGTGGAACACCCTACTAATGCCGTCACTATAGGGCAGTAAAGAAGAGGGAGGCGTCCTGTTCTGCACACCCCCCATGCTGCCCTTTCTGATTCTGCAAATAGTATGTTGTATCAGGATCGGTACCTTGAATTGCACTAAGGGCTCTAATCTCTGGAACCCACCAAACATCTCACTAGAAAAAAATGTTGCGTTCAGAAAAACCTTCAGGTGACTTGTTTTACATTTTCATGGATCTTTCACTCCCAGAGTTTCACAAGTCTAGTTTTATGCTACGTAATAATTTATAGACCATAATGTAGTACTTTAGAATTTTCCATTTAAAGCAGCATAAATAATATGGTAAGCAGTTCACAGAATCACGCCGACTAAGACTATGGGGACGGACGGAGAGGGGACACAAACACTAACCTGTAGGTGGGGGGCGGGGTGGGAAGTCACTGCATACCAGATGGGATAAACTGTGCTGGTAACACAATAGTTGTCTTTCAGAGGATTTAGTGCATACCATCCTTCAATTTATTTCTGGTTCTGTGGACTACCTACCTTTCTGTATTATTTCCACATTAAAAATCTAAAGTACTCCTTGAGCTTGATTCATTTTTTCACAAAGAACTACCAACTTTTAAAGTTCTGGTGCCTTAACGTGATGTCGTGTTGCTTTGTCAAAAAACATGATAGGTTAATCTAAGCACATCTGTCCCTTACTCCTGGAGTATTCTGGAAGGAGTGCTATATGCTAAATTATCAAAAGCAGGAATTTGAAAAGACTTGATATTTTTGTGTTCATCTTAATGTTTTGTCCCTCAACTCTTTCCTCCTTTGACTTTTATAGTTGATTTCAACTCACACTTGGACTAGCTGAAGCAATTGAGATGCTAGTTTTTCCATCCTACCTGCCAGACTTCATTTAGCAGACAGTACTATAAAACCACAAGGAAAGGAGCAATGGGCAATCCTGTGAGAAAGAATTAACATCCCAAGCTGCACTGACAGTACAACAATAAGACTTGCATTTTTTTTCATTTTTATGCAATTAATATGATCAGGAGAGAAAACTTCTGTGCACCAGGAAAGCTTTTTTTTTTTTTTTCCATAGGATAGCTGCCCATGAACTCTTCAGGGGTTCGGGATTTTTTTTTAATGTGACTATTGCAGGTACTTAGTTTTACACAAGTTCTGAAAATCCCTTTGTTTTGCACTTTACTTGGCAATTTATCTTCAGCATTTCATTTACTGATTCAGGTTGGTATGTTATATTTTAGACAGACCTATAGCAGAAGAAAATGACCTTTTCCAGATATTTTAAATCAAACTTAAATGCATATGGATAAAACTTGTGTAATTAGTATAGCCACCTGGTTTGCACCTGCCCTCTAAGACAGCAAAGGATCATTTTAGCCGTGGTTGAAAATGTCTGCATCCAGGTGTTCCAACAGCGCCTGCTGTGTAAGGCATGAGGAGGGAATTGCTGTGCTTTCTGTAGTAGCACATGCAGTGAAACATGCAGCTCAACAGCTTAAGCAAGGATACTCATCGCCTACGTGCAAACTTAGAGAATTAATTTTCACATAAAATTGTTTATGATGAGCAACAGATTATGAGATTCCATTGGGTTTTTTTAATTATTTTTTCAGCATTAAGCAATCAAAAATTAAATTTTCACATACTGGTATTGTTCTAGCTTTATGGCAAAATAACATGGATTTAAACTGCCTAATTCCCTTTCTCACTTTCCTTACTCTGATCCAGTTTGGGTCTTAAGTTAGCCATCTTACTACCACCTCACTGCCACCAGGGATAATATTTAATTTACTGTTTAGTTAATTACAGCATGGTCAGAGGTACTTGAGTAGTAAGGAGAAAAAAGCCCTAAAGCCAAAATAGCGCCTCTTATTTCAGAAAACAGGGACGGGGAGCTTTTATTCAGAAATACGATTGACGTTCTGCTTAAGAATTTCAGATGGTTTTAACTAGAAAACACTCGGAAAATTAGTCTGTCCATTGAAATGAAACTACCTCAACAGCCTCAATCTGCAGCACTCCTTAATCTCCAATTACAAATCAGTGTCATTGTCTTTTACTTCTTTCACAAAATGAAAGATTGCTGGTTTAGGCATTTAGACTCAAGTTAACCCAGCTTCATCCAATGATTAACTCCATTTTCTGTTATGTTCAGAGATTTGTAAGGAGGAATTTGCTTCAAGCTAAATTATGTACTTTCTGAGCACCAACAAGGCTAAGGATTTTTCTGCTTTCATTAGTTTAATGATTGCACTTTCCTTCATGCACACACAAAAAACTTTTGTTACGTACATAGCTGTATGAATTATGAAATCTTAGAAGTCAATTTAATAACCAGCATTTAAGGACTTTTAAAATAGGGGCTTGTTTACAAAAAAAAAAAAAAATTACAATTTTTGTCTTAAAAAAAAAAAAAAAAAGGGCAAGTTTTGTCTTCAATACTGAAGTTTAATTATATCACTCTATGTGAGAAACTCAGAAAATATAACCAAAATGAGAGCTGCAGATGCCCTTAGAGAACTGCTGAACCCAAAATCATTTTTCAAAAGCATTCCAGATGACTTGGATAACTATCTTTAATGTTCCTTTTCTCATGGGGAAAGAAAAATACACATATTCTACTTTAAATTGTAAACGCTGCATCTTCTGTGAAGAATCTATCTTCAATAGGAATTAGATTGAGCCCTCATTAGAAAAAAGGATAGATGGCAGAATCTGGCAGATGAGATGAAAGCCTGGCAGCTGGCACTTGTTTCTAGTATTTGATGAACGAAAAAAGGACTACAGTATAATTCTGAAGGGCAAGCGCTGATGGGCAGGGAAAGAAGTTCATCAAGACTCTTCTAGTAAAGTTTGTGTAATTTATTCTCAAAAACAGCTTAGAGCGGCATAGTGTTGATTTTTTCATTTAACTGAAGAGGTCTGATGTCTTCACGGTAAGATTGTGCCTTAATATTCATCTCAGCCTGCTGTCTCAACAGCCAACCCAGAAAAAAACCTGACATACAGTCCTATAACTGAAGGGTTAAGGCATAAACTATTTAACCCCCTTCACCTAAATGAAAAACCTACAAGTATTTAGACTGGAAATACAAACAGAAAAATTGTTTTTCTTTCAGGAGAACAAACACTTGATTTACTTTTGTTGGATTTTTGTTTTAGCAGATTTCCAGCAGTATGCTAAGAAAAGATGAAGAAGAAGAGGAGGAGGAAGATGAAGATGAGGAAGAGGAGGAGGAGGAGGAATTAGATGCTACGAAGGAAGTGAGATAACAAACCAGTTCTGAGAGTCTTTTTTTTTTTTTGATTGGGAGAAAAAAAATCCCTTTATGTATAGGCTTTTGTGTGTTAATCAAAAACGTCACTGAGGCTGTATTTTTAAAATTCCAACAGGAGCAAGAATTGGCACTAATAGTAGAGTGCCAGACAACAAATGACCAGTTTCAAAGAATGGAATAAAAATCTCCTGAAAACGGACCATTTCAGTAGCTAGAAAATGAAATATTTAAATAGAATCCTGTATTATATTTGCATAGATTCATATTGCAGTCGCATTTGCTTAAACTTACATGATGCACAGTGTCCAAAAACAGCACTAAGCTGACAAGCAGTTATGAACATAAGGGTTTGCTTCTTACTTTGCCAATACATTACCTTATTCTCTAGCTACACACCTCCTGGATTTAATAAGTCCTCCATCTATACCTGTCATAATTGGTTTTATACATCCTAAAGTAACTGTAGTACTCAAGAAACGTTTACAGCAAAAATCCTGTTACATTTCATTCTGTTACCCACCTTGGATGGCAGAAGGCAGGGTGAGGTGTATTTTCTTATTCTCGTTTTCTGCAGGCTTGACTAAGATGACTTTTGATTCCTTTACACATATTGAATGAACATTCACAAATAAGTACCCAGCCCAGTACCTACTTTTAATGCTGTTTTGCTTTTAAATAAAAGTGCCTTCATAATAAAACTAGTTGATATTTTATATAGTTGCCATTTATTATATTAGTCAACATGCTATATATAGTTCCAAGTTCCATGTGTTTAATTTGTTGATTCAGTTACCAATTCCATCAAACATACAAGAAATTACACATTTTGAGTGTAATTTCTTACCCCGTTTGGAGACGGTGGTTATGCATGTTCATTTTTGAACAGCATACAATTGTCTGCCAGAAAGCTACTACCATATTGTTTATCTCCAACTTTAGTATCTGCTAAAGAAAGAACACATGTATAAATCTAGAATTTAAACATGTAACTGGGAAAACAATCTTAAGTTATAACTAAATACTCTTTCAGATACGGAAATAAACTAGGAAGTGCCTTTTTAATATTGGTGCTGCCTTTTGTTCACTGATGCAGAGTATGCAATGCATACTTGTTTTGACAGGTGAAAAAACAGGTTTTGCCAAAAAATAATATGATGTAAATATAAGTGAAAATGTCACAATATATAGGGTTCTGATTTTAACCCAGAAGAGTTTTACACCAGAATTACATACTATTGACATTGAACTACTGTTGACAAGTAGAATACTAATGATCAAAACTTAAAAAGTATCTAGGTAACTAATTCCCATCTATTTCAGTGAGTAGGGCACTTCAATAAATATTTGTATCACAGCAGAGTTATGATGATCACCACTTTACCATTTCATATTCAGTGAAATCATGTAGTCCATCTCCAAAACAGATGGCTAACTTCATGACTATGCCAAGTTTTCATATAATACACATATATGCAAATAGCAATTATTTCTGTACTATGCCTTGAAAAAGGAATTTTCAATAAAAACGGAAGCAATGTTTAGATTAATTTCCACTAAAAGATTAGTAGCTAGGGTTCAGAAAGAGAATTGGTTTTTTTCCTCAGCAGTTTCAAATTCCTCCCCTACCTCACAAAAAAAGTTGACTTCGGGAATTACAGAAAAAATACAGAAAGGGAGAAATACAGTGTTGGGCAACTTTGTTCTGCATCTATGAAGTCATAAGTTTTCGTATTGGACAGAAATTGTACAACCTCGAAACTATAGATGATAAAGTCGCTGATTGAAGTATTTTAAAGCCAGAAGAAGATTTTAGAATGTAATTACATAATTAAATATTACCTAAGGATACTTTTGCAAAGATTTTTCTCATGGCATAAGTGCTTACTGGAAGACTGACAGTAAGTACTCCATTTCTTCATATATATTTTTGACCACTGATATGTAGATGATGAAGACTGGTATCCATTCTTGCGAAGAGTATTTTGCCACTCTGTTGAACATGCTGGCCCATCCCTTTGGGACTAAGAATTATCTTCTCGCACTCATCAGATTGTCATACGTTATGGCTTTCCTGAATGCCTCAAGCTGCTTCTGTACATGATCATTATTACTAAGTTTTGATGACAGAGACTGTTTTCCTTTAAATCATAATTTTTTGCACAACGGTAGCAAAAGCAACTTCAGAGTAAGCATAACTAGGGAAACTAGCTGTATTTTGTATCAACACCACAAACTGCAGCATTTCCACTGTTATTCTTTTACTATATGGATGGTACTTAAAAAGGAAGAGCAGTTATTCAAGCCAAGTAATTACAGACTGTCTCTGATTTGTCCTGTATACTGAAAGTACAGTGCCTCTGAACCATTAAAAATCTAAAGTTATAAAACCCTATTATCAGGAAATGCTGTCACCATACCATGCACCTGTACCACCTATTCAGGCAGAATCAGACTGTCCTATTAACCTTATTATTTAACTGATGTACTGGCATCCCTTCCCAGTTTCCCTCTGCTTTAGATCATCTGTGCATACTTTGAAGTACAGCTTATGTCTTTGTAGACCTATAAAAAAAACCACTTTTTTTGGCCTAGCAGTCAGACATTTCAGATTAACCTAGAGTAGTCATAAACTAATCTGACTTTAAATTAAAAGCAAATTAGCTATAGGGCAAACAAAAAACTCTGCCATTATAAGCTTTATGACTCTTTTTATGTACTCTCTGGGGGGGGTGAGGGGGTGGTGTGCATTACCATCCCAAAAATTGATGTTATCTTACCAGCAATTATTCTAACTTTCTTGAGAACAAATGTTTTTTTTAAAAGATAAACTCACATTTTACCAGCAAAAAAACCTACTAAACTCCCCTGTCTTCCCAGCCTCCAAATCCTTTTTTTCATTACAAGAATTCATGTGTGTGTACAACACTACTCTAGAACTAGTAAAAAGTTTACCAATTTATTTTCAGTTGTGCAGTACCTAGAACTTTAAAACCAACAAACTATCTAAAGCTGATTAACTGGAGAAGTTAGTTGCATTCACATTTACAACACAGCTGATAATACAGAGGTAAGAATTAGTAGTAATGATGCTATCTTACAAAATAATCACGATTAAGTTTTCAACAGCATGATTAGGTCAGACAAATTTATTTTGAGGATTCTCATAACACATCTTTATTTTCCCTGCTAAGTCTTCTGGCTCCTTGATCTCTTTTATAGCAGCTTTGAAATAAAAGCACCAATTTGTTGGGTTTTATTTTAATTCCATTTAAATTCAGAGGATTCAGAACAATACACTTCTGAAGCTAGTTACTACCAGACAGCAAAAAAAGGTAAGTGTTCAGAATTTGAAAATTTGGCCACATTTAAGTTTCTTTGCTCAGAGAACTCTACATATACACACAGGGAATTATCATTCATTCAGAATGCTTTTTTCCTGGCACTTAAAACAGAGGACAAATAATATGGAGAAGAAATAAAGCTACACTGGCCTCTTAAAAATTACAGAACAAAAAAATTCTCTTGATTTTGTTTGCTTCTACTTAAAGGGTTTACATGGAAGTTTAGTAATGATAATGACTTTACATAAACAAAGTAATTAAGGTTTGACCACCAGCGAAGGTGATCAGTCACTGGAACAGGCTGCCTAGAGGGGCTGTGGAGTCTCTATTGAAAATCCAACAGCCAAGACCTTGAATAACCCATTCTAGTTGATGCTGCTTGGAGAACGGAGTTGGACTAGAGACCCCCAGGTCCCTTCCAACCTCAACTACACCATGAATCTCTGATTTTTTAGCATTGCTCAAGCAAAGGTTAAGTTTTCATCTCCAAGTTGCAACTCTGTTGTCTTAGTTTGAGAGGGGACTAAAGCTTCATAAAATTCTTCAGTACTTCAAGTCCTATCTTGCACAGTTGCAATGTCAACAAAGTCCTTATCCACACAATCAAAGTTTCTACTGAGCCTGAATTTTTAAGGTGCAGTTTTTCCTCAAACAGGCTAGCTTTTATTTCTTCCTAAAAGTTAAATATGCAAAGCATTCTAAATACTGACATAAGCATTTATTTTCTTAAATAAGAAAATAACATACTTGGTTGTCAGCTTGGTTGCCAGTGACAGATGTTAGTTAAAACTAATCAGAGATTGACCTGGAATGCATCCAGACATCATTAGCAAGTTAATATTCATATTACGAGCATATGGAGATAAAACAAAGACCACTCCAAAAGCTCAGGCTGAAGTCAGAATTCTTGATCTAATTCCAACATTCATTTTCTGCTTCAAGGTACTACAGTGAGTGCAGAGAACAAGAACGCCTATCCAACTGATTAATACGGATTTTGCAGTCTTTGTAAACTACCTATTCATTACTGTGTTGACAAACTGTAATAGTTCACTCTTTGTGGAGGAAGCAGCCGGCATCATTCTCACCAAGACCCGAGATATAGTACTTGAGGTCATTAACTATACAAGTTTTAAATATAAGACACACATTTGATGGCAATTTCTTTTTTATTTAAAAAAAAAGTTGCAAAGCCAGCTAATGTGAACAGGGAGCTGTGTTTTTTTTTTCTTTTAATAGAAATGCCTGCAACCACGTAAAAACAAAAATCTGAACAGTTTACACAAAAAAAAAATCAGTCATTTTTAAATTTTATTAAGCTAACCTCAGTAAGAAGTGTTATTTACTAATGCAGGTAGCACTGAAGTTCTTCTGTTTGAACCGTTTGCGTGGTCAATCAACCAGCACTTACATTTTTATTTGATGCAAAGTCATGGGACATGGAATTAAAGCAAACTAAAAAAAACCCAAAGCATTACAACTCCATGCCTTTATACCTTGATGTAAGACATTCAATATCCTCCAGAATTTCTGGGCTCTTCTCTGCCACAAGAAGTAGGCACAATACAGTTCTCATATCTTAACCATACAGATATTTCAACCAAGAGCTAAACAACTGAACTAGGTACTATTTACAACCGTTGATGGAAACAGCTTTTTCTGCATCTTCCAGTAATTAAAAAATAGTGAAAGTAACTATCAATACTGTCAAATCTAGAATGTCCTATTCTAGATTTTCTTTTACTGCTTTTACAGCAAGCTCAACTTAACTTTCCGTGGACCGATTGGCCTATCATTCAGTTCATTAATAGCAGCCATAGCTTCCTCATAGTTTGTCATAGCAACAATGGCATCACCTGAAGGTAATCCTTGTTCATTATACTGTACAGAAACTGACTCTGGTATGACTCTGTAGCCATAGAAAAAATCCAGAATCTCATTAGGAGTAGCTTTAAAAGGTAAATTTTTCAATCGAATAGGAACAACACGTTCAGAACCACCACTGAAATTTGGATCCGGCATAAATCTTCCTTCAGGAAAATTTCCCATTTTATTATTCCCAAACTCCATTCTGCCAAAAGGTTCACTGTCACCACCAAAATCCATGAGGGGTGGCGGACCTCTAAAATCCTTAGGAGGGCACATGAAGTCCTCGGGGGGGTGCCTAAAATCAGAAGGATGCCTGAAGTTCCCAGGGGGACCAAATGAATGCATGGGTGGCCCTTGTGGTGGCCCAGATGGTGAACCAACTGGACGGGAAAGCTCACCTCTGCCATATGGATGTGAATGACCGTGCATTTCATTTGGTGCAGACAACGGTACAGTTACACCAAACTTCTGCATCTGCTCTTCAGATATAAGTCTTATTAATACCTCCGTTCCCAAGAATCTTCGACGATTTAAATTTTCTGCTTTCATGGCTTGTTCTTCAGATTTAAACTTCACTAATGCTTCTCCCAGCCCAACTCCTTTGTCATCATAGAGCAAGTAAATATCATCTTCATCAACATCAAATCTCGCAAAGAACTTTTGCACTTCAATTTTTGACACATCAAATGGAAAATTCCTTACATAAACACACATCTTAGGGCCGGAATGACCTTCCCGATAACTTTTTTCTGGAATGGCCTGTCCAGGATGATCTCTGTCCTGTGATCTTTTCCTCTCACAAGAATCAATTATTTTCAACATTGACTTTTTCGAAATTGGAAAAATGTAAACGGGACGGTTGAGAAGAACCTTTCTATGACATTCCAAAGCAGCCTGATAATCTCTCTCATTCCTTAACATCACAAAGGCATCTCTAGTCCTCCTCTGATGCTTATCTGTTAGAAGCTTGATTTGTTTGCTGCATATATCCAGATCAGGAAAAAAAGCTCTCAAATCTCTCTTCTCCAGATTAGTAGATAGATTTCTTAAGTGTATATAATATTCCTGGGTGGGAGGTGAACGAGAACGTGTTCTTTGTCTCCTTGGTGATCTTGAATGAGAATGCTTCCTTGAATGCATGTAGCCTGAACTTCTTGGGGAACGGTCTTCACAGAAAAAGCGATCCATTTCATTTGGCATGTCTACCCTCCCACCATATTCAATCCACCGTTCCTCTGTAGATGGGCTGATTTCTATAAACCTCTGACCCATGTATTGTCTATGACGTTTGAGACCTTCTAAGGCATCACCAGGCGTAGCAAATTTTACCAAGCAATCACCATTGTTTAAACCATTGCGATGCTTTATCAGAATCACTCCATCCACATGTATCCCAGAAAGAAAAGCACGTACTTCATCTTCTGTTGCAGAGTAAGGTATACCACGTAGAAATAAGTAAAGATCATCTGGGTTAAATGGGTGAGAATCCTTTCTTGACTGATAGCTTGATTTAGGCATACCTATATCACCATGTCTTGTGCCATTGGTATGGAAACCAGCCTCCGGATGATTTGGTGGACCGTAACCAGGTTTACTTATTCCTTTTGGAAAAGCCGTGACCAAATGTGGAACATCTCCAATACCCGATGCACCAGAACCATTAGTACCTGTTCTTCTAGAGCCAGCCATAGCTTCTCGTCCCCCACGGTCAAATCGTTTCCGGCTCATTTCTATGGTACTCTGCATTTCTGCCTTGCTGCTGAGAAAGAGCTCTATGCGCGAGTCCTTGATAAACCCTCCTGAACAGCTCATGGCACGCCGTGCATCTTCGTCTGTTGCAAATATAATAAAAGCCTCCCCAATCTCTCCTCCAATAATATGCACACCTCCATCAGGAATATTCAATCCCAAGAAGAAACGACGAATATCTGGAGGACCCGCAACAACAGGAAGCCCCTGTAAACGGATGACTACAGCCATGCTGAGCTCAACCCACAGCAAAAATCACCTGCAGACAAAAAGGTACACATGATAGCACGTCTTTAGTACTCAGCTATTACAGTATCTTAACACTTAAGAAGCTAGAGCCTTTTTAATGAATATCCTCGTCTCAATCAAGAGAGAAGGTATCAAAACCCCCACAAGTTCACAAGAACAAGATTAAAACAAGATTCACTGAAAGTTGATTAGTCAAAACAATTAGCTACTCCACCAGCACACGTGCACAAGCCTATCAATATTGCCTATCCTAAGGGCACCAAATTCCACCTAAGTCACTCCTCAGCATCCACGATACCTAAAGAACACCTTAAGTCTTTCACAGCATAGTTACTGTATGCCAGAGATCTCTGCCCCATCCTAAGGAACAAAAAAAAAAAAAATCCTGTTTACTTTTTGAACAGGACACTTGTGATCATAACACAGAAAATACTAGATGATAAAAGGAGAAAGGAAAAAGGACAACTACGTCACTGGAAAATGAAGTAATTCACCAAAAGTGATGACTTTACTGCTTTGACAAGTTGCTCTAGCCAGGGATCAGTTCTGTTCAATAATGTATGTTTTCTCAGCGTTCAAAAATGTTGTCTCTTTCACGTAGTCAGAGTATTAACTGCAGCAGCCACATGCACTCAGGAGAGCATCTCCTAGTTCCCAGCCACAAGTCTGTGAGAAAAAAGGCCGTGTATGATCTTGTCACAATACTCAGTGAGAAGTGTTAAGCTTTTAGCAGCTTACCTGTTTCTGCTTTGAAGACCTGATAAATTCTGTAAAATCAACTTAACTGTGGAAAGAAAATGAAACAGAATTAATGGCTGATATCTGTACTTCACTTTACATAGTGTGCTACACTGCTGCAGCTCGTCCATAGCAGTGGCTAATATTAAAGCCAAGCATGTAATGAACCCACAATTTGGGGTACTATGAAGAACTCCTTCCATGTTCCAAGATGCTATGCATTGCATCTTTGTGCTTCCATTTCAGAAGGAAAAGAAATTAAAAATTTAAAGTTGACTTCTGAAAATGATGAAAACACGATGAGGTTACTTGGTAATCAATTGTGCCACACTGAACTGTTGAAATGAAACAGACTGACAGTATATCGAGGGGAAAACTCTCAATTCAGTTCTTTTGAATCCTTGAAAGATGCGTCAGTCCATCTCAGGATTATAGGATGTGTCCATTCTTCTAAAATCCACCTGCTTTGGAAGTTCACAACAAGAGTATGCTACTCACCAATCCAGCACTGCACTTAACGAACACAGTGAAGACGATCAAATGAAAAAGCAAAAATATCCAACAAGGAGAAACTTCAGAGTACTTCAATTTATAAAGCAAACTTCAGTATTTACCCTATATTTTTACTGCCTTTCAAACATAACAAGAATCACTTTAGTACACTGACTAAAATGTATCCTCATTTTCAACATTATCTAACATCACGCAATACATAGCACAGTACTATCAGAACACAAGCTTCTGTAGCAAATGACTATGTCCTTTTAAAATAAAACAAGAGCCCAACGCTCCAATGACAAGCGTTTGAGAATATCCCTTGTACAAACCCCTTGCTCAATGACAAACATAAAGCACTAGATACTGATGCCAAGTTATCTATTGATCACAGTAACTATCACTCCACCTGAGCTTAGCAAAACAAGAACAAAGCCCAAATTCTGTAACCAATGGATTCTACGTCACTTCTACATCAGCACTTTGTAAACACAACAAACCGAAAACAACCGCCTATTTAATAACTGCACTGAAGATCATCTGTTCTGTGTACTTTTGTGGTGAGTTGACCCCTGCCAGCAGCCAAGCACCCACACAGGTGATCGTTCACTCCTCATCTCCACCAACGGGATGGGGAAGAAAACAGGAAGAACAAAGTCAAGAAAACTTGTGGGTCAAGATGAAGACAGTTTAATCAGCAAAGAGAAAAAAGTGAAGCAAAGGAAATTCCTCATCACCTCCCACAGGCTGACTGATGCCCAGCCTGTCTCCAAACAACTACCTTGGAAGACAATAAAAAAAGCCCCTCAATATAAACCAAAACAATCAAACAAAAACCTTCTTCCTCTACCTCATTTTTTTTGTTGCTGAGCACGATGTTACATGGCATGGAACATCCCTTTGTTCAGTTTGGGTCAGCTGTCTCAGCCGTGTCCCCTCCCAGCTTCTTGCCTACTCCCAGTGTACTCACCAGGGTGGCAGAGTGGGGAAAAAAAGAGAAAGCCTTAACACTGTGCAAGCGCTGTTCAGCCATAGCCAAAATGCTGATGTGTTGTCAATGGTCTTTTAGCCACAAATCCAAAACACGGCACTGTACAGGCTGCTATGAAGAACGTTAACTCCATCCCAGCCAGACCCAGTACGCTTTTTAATGTATCTTCTCAACAGATGTGACGGCAATGCCAAAAAGCAAGGAGAATTCAAGGACAGCATTTTCTTATAGGACCTTCGTGTCTTGAAAAATCAAATCTGCTGCCCTGCTACTTCGTGATGTATTTAATCTGTAGTATTTCTGTATTTCTCAACTCTGCATTCTTATCCCAATTTTTAAACAGCATTCAGAACGATCTCTTCAGTATTTCTTCGGTGATAAACAGCAAGTTCTCCACCATTTACTATGGATACAACATACAACCTCCAGTGGTGAAAACTACACAGTGATTCCAGATCATAATGTGATATTTAAGAAGTCCACAAACAGAAATGTAAGTTCAAGTAATAAGCTTTTACTGACTGAGTATTAAACGATGAAGTATTGGTAGAAAGTGTACACAAGCCATCCAACAATTTAAAGTGAATGACCAAAAAGAGTGACTTCTGGGATGAAAATGCCACACAAACTAAGACCAATTCATTGACTGAGCAAGGACTCCACAGAGCAAGGCTTTAGATAATAAATAGATTTACAACTTCATGCCACCAATGTGAAAGCACGGAAGTGTGCACATCATTTTAAGAAATTTTATGTTTGACCAGAGTTAACTAGAAAACAGTACTATACCTATACTTCCACAGCCTCAGCAAATTCCAAATACCATTAAAACTTCACTAAAAAAAAACCCAACCCAACTTGCAAACATTGTAGGAAACTAAGCCTGTAGTGGACTAGTATTTTTACCACGACGCTGAGATTACATTGTCGGCATGCAGTGAGCATGCAAGCTAGAAAGAACACCCACAGAAATACCCCAGCCGTAAAACTGGACCGATATGAGAATAACTGGTGGATCAGAGAACGATTTCTTATCCTAATCTTCTTCAAAATAAGCCTTACTAAGGCAGTTGCAGTATGCTGTTGCTAATGACCGTTTTCACATCGCTGAAGGAAGATGCGAGTGAGCTCTGCAGCTGGGCCCGCTGCACGGCCGCCTTGAGCGCGGGGCCGCCTCCGAGCAGGGAGAAAGCCCGTCAGGCGCCCGCCGCCGGCTCGAGGGCCGGTCCCCACCGGCCCTTACACCGCTTCGATCACGGACGGCACAGCGCTGGCCCGGGAAGGGGCGAGCAGGCCGAAGCGCGGGGCGGCAGGATGGGGCGCAGGAAGTGCGGGGACGGGGAACCCGGGGGACGGTGAGGCCTCCCCACGGCACCGGGACAGGGATGAAAGGAGGCACCGGGGAGGGAAGGGCGATGGACAGCCAGGCGGCATGAGGAGGCCGCGGCCCGGGGAACGGCCGCGCAGCGGTTCGGCGAGGGTTGGGCTGCCGAGAACCGGCTGACGGCGCGAACCCCGCGTCCTCGGTTACACGCAGCGCCCCGGGAAGCCGGTCGCTCTCCCTCACGCCATCCACCCACCGGACACGCCACTAGGAGAGGGTCCGGCGGCGAGCCCCGCTCCCCGCAGTTCCCGGCACAGCACCACCAAAATGGCGTCCTCCGTCGCTCCCCCCCTCACAACATTCGGCGGAGAAACTGCACTGCGCCTGCGCGACCCCCTCCCCTCCGCCTGAACCCGCACGAGTCCTTCCGGCCCTCTAGCGCCCCGCGGCGCGGCGCGGCGCCGAGCACCCCTCCGCGCGCATGCTCCGAGCGCGCGGGACCCCAGGACGCCGCCGGGAGGAGGAGCGGAAACGCTGCTCTCGCCCTCTCACCACCCTCCGTGCCTGCCCTTGCGCATGCGCGGTCTCACGCCCAGTTCTCGCCCATGCGCATGCGCGCGCGGGCGGGAGGGTCTGGTACTGGCAGGGGTGAGGGGAGCCGTGCTGCCGCTACTGCGCATGCGCCTTGCGTCTGGCCGCGGTCTCTGTGGCACCCACACAAAACCGAGGTTTTTATAGGGACCAGCGTCACTTAGGTTACCGTTGATTTGGCGGGTTAAGCGTTGTCTTCAGTCTCTCGTTCCCGTTAGTCCCGGTGCTGAGGGGCCTGAGCATGTGGGTGCCTCAAGGCGCCGAGGAGGGGGTTTGCGGCCACTGCTTCTCTTCCGATGGGCACAGACACGATATCTAACCTGACTCGGGGCTGGCTCGAGTCTGGGATTTGGGAGGAAAGGCAGGCAGGGACGGAGCGGGGAAGAGGAGGAGGAAAGGTGTGAGGCCGTGTAGAGGGAAGGGGAGAGGCAGGCTACTTTGGTGGTGCAGGTGAGGTATCCTAGTGTTTATCCCACTGGCCTTTCCCTGTCTTTTATGTATTCCTCCTTGTATTTCTGGGCTTTGTACTCATCTGCTCCATTTTTGATAGACATGAATCTGTATTATTTACGGTAGGTTCACCTAGTAACTCAGCCTTAAAAAACTTGTTGAACCCAGCAGATGGAAGTCCGATGAGGAATAAAGCATTTGGTGCAATACGCATATAAGCTTCCATGCAACGCTAATACAGATACTCATAATAGGCAATCAGCACACAGAAAAGGGGCAGTGAGGAATAATTAAAATCCAGGACATTAAGTGCTTTGCAAAGTTCTGGTAACGTTTGAGTGAGTGTGAACAAAGAGCATCCTGGCAGGTGAAAAAGGTGAAAGGGTTCACTGGCTGTGCATCCATCCATTCCTCCAGGCATTTTGGGTGTTTGCTCAGGGAAAAATAAGACACACACCACATTTGTATTACACATTGTGTAACAGTTTTGGAGGTGCAGTACCAGAAAGTACAAACTAGACCTCTCTCTTGCTTCTTCTTGCTGCTCTCATCCAGCTCCATGATCTAAAACAAGCCAAACAAACCCCTCCTAGTTTCATTTGTCTGCCACTCGCAGGCTCCCTGCCCCTCTGGAGCCGACACTGCCAATCATAGAATCATAAAATGGTTTAGGTTGGAAGGGACCTTAAAGATTATCTAGTTCCAACCCCCCTGCCATAGGCAGGGACACCTCCCCCTAGACCAGGTTGCTCAAAGCCCCATCCAACCTGGCCTTGAACACTTCCAGGGATGGGGCACAGGGATGGGACCTCCACAACTTCTCTGGGCAACCTGTTCCAGTGCCTCACCAGCCTCACAGTAAAGAATTTCTTCCTAATATCTAATGTCAATCTACCCTCTTCCGGTTTGAAACCGTTATCCCTCATCCTATCACTACACTCCTCCTCCATCTTTCCCACAGGCCCCCTTCACAGACTGGAAGGCCGCAATCAGGTCTCCCCGGAGCCTTCTCTTCTCCGGGCTGAACAACCCCACCTCTCCCAGCCTGTCCCCATAGCAGAGGTGCTCCGGCCCTCGGATCACCTTCGCCTCCTGCGGCGGGCCCCTCGCGCTTGCCGTACGAGAGGCGACTGACCAATCAGGGCGCGCCGCCGGAGGCCGCGGGTAGCCATGGCGACGCCTGGGCGCTGGGCCGCCGCCGCCGCGCTGCTTCTGGCGATGGCGGCGATGCCGTCCGCCCGCTGTTTTTCCCTCCCGCTGCAGCGGCCCGCCGACTGCGGCGACGCCCGCTACTTCGACATCTCCCGCCTGGCCTGCGGGCCCTGTGGGGCCCACCAACGACAGAGCGCCGGCGGTGAGCGACCCGGCCTTGCCGCGCGGGGGGTAGGCGGGGCGGCCCGGGCCCGGGGGCCGTGCGGGGTCGGCGGAGCTCTGGTTCAGGTTTGAGCTCCGCGCCGAGATCGGCCCCCCAGCAGCGGGAGATGCAAAATGTGGGCTCAGGTTTCGGCGGTCAAACAGCTGTCCTCAGGGGCAATTCTGAAAAGGGCCGGGATCCCCCAAAGACTTAAGTGCCTGCAGCACAACTTTGATACCTGCGTCTGAGAAACATCCCAAATAAACGTCTGCGGACCTTTTTTAATAGTCTTTCTTTGCTCGGGCATTTGTATGGTTATAGGTATTAATATTTTCATCAGTAAAATTCTGCAGGGCCCTGAATTTATGTTCTTGAACGTGAAACTCATTGTCAAATCTTGAATGTCTGAGATGTTAAATGTCTGAAATACTCAGGCTGCGCACATACTAATCCAAGTCCTATGTGGGACCGTGGAGCATACACAACACACCTTGACAGTCCTAAATGAAAAATACAGACGGTAGTTCCTTTTCTTTAGGAGATAAGACGGTATGATAGTGTCCATCTTTAATAAATACGCAGTCCAAGAGAAGTGGGAGTTCAGTGTTGTGTGTACAGAAATAAATTCGAGACTAAAACCCAACAGCATCTCTCTTCAGAACTGGTACCTCAGATGCAGTTATCTGGATGTCTGTGTTCCCAATCACTGCGTAAAAGCTGGTCACCTCTTCCACCAGTATCCTAAAAGAGTTACCCCATAGTTGCAGAAAAATGCACTGTAATAGTTTTCAGACCCCCTGATAATGTGGGTGTCTAGATCTGTAACTCCCTTTTAGGCTTGAATCTTCCTCTAACTCAAGGGCTTCAGGGAGAGAGAAATTCCAGGGGGAGGTCAAGTATTTAATTTTTTCCACAGCATCTGACTGGAGCAGTGTAGGTAGCGGCCACTCGGTCTCCTGTTTGCATCTTGTCTGAATTCCAGTTGGTATTGCACAAGTCTGCCCACGCACTCCATGGCTAGCACATCACCATGGATTCTGCTTTCAAGCAACATGCCTAGAAATTTAGGTATCATCACAGTGCATGTCACAACTCAAGTCTCTTCATTGATCTAATTCTACTGGGCTTTTTCTTCTTTATAGTTAAGTATGAATGGTTGATCATTTGGACCAATGTTGTTTCTGTAAAACTGGTCTCATAAGAATGTACTTTTCACAGAATTTTGCATGAATTTTACATGCACAGTTCAATAAGCTTCAGTAATAGTAAATACAGTTTATTAGTACATGGAATCAATTTTGGTTTGTAATATGCGTGTAAAAATACAGAGAGGTCCATGATAGTGAGACTGAAAAAGTTTCTGAAAGTTCTTGAGCACCAACAGATGTGCACTGTGATGTGCCATGATGTAGTGTTTACTTTCATTTCATGCTCAATATTAAGTATGTTCTGTTAATCACTGAAAACCATTCAATAGAAAGTTTGATCCCCATGCACAATTTTAAAAGCTTTGAGTTTAAAATAGCTTTACAACAGTTATATTTTGAAAAACTTTTGCATATAAACATGTTTTGGTTTTAGGACTGACTTCCTATTCAAAGAATAAAAACTGTATACAAACATAATGCTGGGCAAGAGTGGCACTGTGGCAAGATTTAGAGGGAGAGATTATACCTGTTATTAAACAAACTGATAGAGTTTAGTTTAAAAAAAACCACGCTCTGGGTTCCAGTTCCGCCCTGGTATAACAGTCAGCTAGTAACATTTTCTAAAACATCCTTGTACAAACTGTAACATTAACATGTTTTAAAAAGCAAGATTATGTTCATGCACATCTCACTCAGATGTTTTATTTTTCTGTCTAATAATCTTTATTGATCTCTGGAGAACAATAGCAGTTGTTCTTAGTATTCTGTGAAAAAAAAAAAAGTTGGTTTTATATAGATTAAAAGTGCGTTTGATTTTTTTTTTCAGGTAGCTCATGTGTGTGTCAGCCAGGATACAGGATGGTTTCTAGTAATGGTGGGTCCTCCATTATTTGTGAAAAATGCCCAGAAAATATGGTGAGTATTGAACTTTTCATACTTTGCCATAATAATAATGCTTTTTAAATTTTAAATCCTGACTGCAAGTTATTTCTCATTAATTTACAATTATTTTGCATAATAATCTTTGCTTGGGATTTTATAAGACCATGCTTATAGGTAGTATTTTTTTTCTCTTTGGAAGTATTTATTACTATTATTTTGTAGGCATTTTCATCATAAATTTGACCCCACAGATAAAGCAAGAGTATTTTAAATGTTTGATTTCCTTCCACTGCTTTTCCTTTCTGCTTCATGTTGTTAACCTTGGCTAGAGACCACTGCTTTATAGAATGCTAAAGATGCTTTTCAGCTCATAGGTTTCTTATTTGACTATTTATATAAATCCTGTTATTGTAATACATAGGCTTTATCTTTGTAGTCCCTGATACTTTATCTTTTTACTTCAAAATGTGCTGTTGCTGTTATTTTACTTTAATTATATATATATCTCTATGTAGTTTGATCAGTTCTTTCTACCTTTCTTGACATATTAAGCTATAATTTTGGGTCCTATTCACAGCGTTAAGCCAGAAGCACCAGGCTTAACCAGCTTTTTCCTGCTATAGTAAATAGAGAAATAATTTTTCTCCAGCAAAAACAAGTTTTCAGAGTGAAAGCCTTCCTGAATACCTCTTTCTCTCCAATAATTGTCGAAGAACTGTCAAGAGACCAGCTTAGTTGTGCAAGTTACATGTTTAATTGCTAATGGGTGATGTAGGTAATTTTCCTCTTCTTTCCATCTTCATGCTACGTTAGACAGAGACATTGACAAATATCCATCGATGTTTTGATCATTCCGCCGTTACTTTCTCTTTCCTGTAATGGTGGCATTTGTCTTTGGTCCTATGGCAAGGCTTATGCAAAGATAAAATTATGATAGTGGAGAAGGGAATAACATCAGTATCACCTGAAGATGAGCAGTTGCCTTCATTTCCCTTATTGGTTGTGATCTGTAATGCAGCTACTTCATAGTATAAAATAAGTGTGGATGTGAACTGTCCGAGTACATGCAAAATTCCATGCAATTATATAAGCTGCTTCACTTAAAACTCCTCCATTTCCATTACTTCTGTGTATATTTATGCAAATATGTCTATTTATGCATTGTTATGTGTATTGATTTTTTTTCCCAGTGTAGAAACTCTATACCTTTTTTAAATTTTCAATTTTAAATCACCTCTTGTCTACACTGAAGTGTGTTAGCTAATGGGTTCAGAAAAACTTAAGAACAATTTTTTAGTCTATGTCTGCATAGGAATTACTTTTTCCAGAGTTTTAGCCTTTTTTATTTTCAAAAGCTTCATGAATGTTATCGATGCTGTTGTATCTGAACACATTTTCTAGTAAATAATGTCTGGATCGGGAATTCTTTACAGATATTTGGTGATGTCTGTATTTTTGAAAATTATAAAACTTTCACATTTTATTTTAGAGCGGAGTTACTCAAGATGGGTGGAATTGTATTACTTGCCCTAAAGGCCTAACTTCAGAAGGAAAATGTAAATGCCTCAATAATGAAATATTAGGTAAGAAATATATGCAATTTATGAGATATTAGTCCTTATTTTAGATATTTTTTATTAAGATATGCTCTTCTGTTCAAAAAGAAAGAAAATTTAACATATTCATATACCTCTTGATCTTAAACCTCATTCCCGAAAGCAGATAAATCTGTACTTTTGTTCACTGCAATAAAAATTATTATGCAAACATTCCAAAAGTGAATACTGGTGGGTCACTTGCTTTAAGCTGGCTGGCACTGGGTGAAGGCATTAACATTTGGACAAAAACAATGCCAATATAGACTAAGAAAAAACATTAAAATATTTTGAAGAATATAATGCGTAGGTACTCCACTGTACAGGAATTATACATATATGAGTAGGTGGAACAGAATAGCCTGAGCAAACCAAGCAAACTGCTATGCATTAATACCGGTGGATGTCATGCCTCCCTGAGACAGATGCCTATATCTGTGATTTCCTACAACATGCTTCCCTATATCAGTGCCTCTTCCTTGATGATCTCTAATAGTTGCAGATGAATTTCGGTAGACACAGAAAATTAATTTTAATATTAACTTTAGTGTCTGTGTTAACTATATTTTTGCTTATCTTGCATAGTAATAAACTAAGAGCAAAGTATTAATTTCATCAAGGCTGTAAAACAAAAAAGCTCTTGGGAGCTTTAGTTTTCCTTGTTTTCAAATACACAGGATAGAAAAGACTTTCCATGTGCCTGTAATTCTTTGAATAAGTATTACTAATGTCCACTTTGGTTACATTTCTAACAGAGTATACGGGAGAATCAGTGCTTTCCAGATCGTTAATTTAAAAGTAATCTGTAAAAGAGTGAATACCAAATCATCTCCCTTAAACTTTATGAGAGTTACAAAATACATTCTGAGCCCTTATGGTAAAATATTGAGAGCAAAGCTGATTCTGTAATTTAATATGCAGAAAGAACATTAGTATTGTAATTATTTTGATTTTCTTTGTATCTTTTTTTTTTAATTAGACTTGAAATCTCTTGCCAAACGACTTAATTGCTGGAAGATGTGGTTTTGAAACTTTGAATTTGTGACATTTGCATGAATCATTTTAGATGAAAATTAAAAATATTTTTTTCCACTAATTTTTAAACTTGATGTTTTTAGTTGTAGCTTTGCAGTGAAGCCTTAGTTTGAAATTTGGTTCAGAATAAATAACAAAGGAACAGCAAAACTGGACATGAAATATTGCATTTCTCATTAAAACTAGACTGTATGTACATAGCTCTAAACAATGCACATATACATATATGAATGTACATTTGCAGTGGATGTTATTTGCAAGTTGTGCTCTTGATTTTTTTTAAAATCAAATCTTTGCATTTGTGTTAGATCTGCATAGACACTTTTTTTTCCCACTTTTTTCAACCTGCATGACATACTGTGCATCATGCAATTGTATCACAGTTGCTTTTCTTTTCTGCTTAGTGGAAAGAAGTATCGAAGGCATTTTGCTTAATGAAGCATTGTGCATACATTGTAATGGAAGTGAGCAATCGTTCTCTGCTTCAGATGCGTCAGGAAGTAGGTGAGTATTCTTTGCCTTTTGTGATGATAAATTTGAACCTGTTTTGTTCTGTTTAAATGGAAGTCTTGAGGAACAGTCTTTGTCTTTGGGATGACAGTTTTAAAAGCAGTGAATTGGAAATCCTCAACCCCACATCAAACTACATACGTTTTGTGTTCACTGAAGTACTTATATGACCAACGGCTTGGTTTGTTTTCCTTTTGTGTGACTGAAAAACAGGCTTTGGATTGGAACCAGAAACAGAATTCTTATTGTGGTAATTAACTATTTTATTTCTTTATTTCACTGACAGTAGAAACAAATTGGTACTGTCTTTCAGTTTTCAGTTCAAACTAGTGAAGATGCAAACAGTGTTATCAGGCATACTATGTAGCCAGCTTTCACTAAGTACGAAATCTCATACTTAACTACATTTTAAGTGCATTTTTCATGTTTGTGATCCATAGGTGTGTAAGATGCGAACAAACATTCATCAATGTAAGCAAGTCTTGTGACTGCAGCAGCCCAAACATTTTAGTAAGTAGAAGAATGCTTATTGTATTGAAGCTCAGAAAAAAAAAAAGTTATGTTGAGAAATGTATAAATTTCCATTTTTTTATTTCTGGTTTTGATTTTTTTTTTCAGACTGGGGGATTGTGTTTCAGTGTTACTGACAGCTTACCCCCAAAGGGAGTTGCAACTGTTCGTTTTGGACAGCTAGTAAGTCTGTTTTCAAGCTATCTCATTATTTACTTTCAGTAAGTCTTTTAAATTCCATTTCTGAAAGACAAAGGTGGTGGTTTGTTGTCTGATCACGGTTGATTGCAAGGTAATTTGCATCAAGATGGAGTGTGGACATGTAGACCAGGCAAGCATTGTTCTGATGGAAGGTGTTTAAGAAAATTCATGCCCTTTTGGAAACTGAAAAAGGGAAGTAATTTACATTAATTTAGTATCAAAACAAGGAGTATGTGCTCTACTGTATTAATTGTATGTATTTAAAACACACACTCATATCACAAAAACATGCTGAAGAGTTCATGAGACCCTCTGGGTTTTTTAAATTTGTTTTTCTTTTTACTATGTAAAATTGGTATTCATATAAAATATTTGAAAGAAGATATAAAGACTGAAAGAACATTTTTACTTGCCAGACAGTTAGATCTGACAGAAGAAAATGGACACCTATACAATTTGAGACTGTGTATGAAATTGTTGAACTCCTTGAGTTGGCTAACGATTGAAAATATGTTCTATTGAAAAGCATGAAGGTGTTTTCATTGTTTTAGTTAATGAACTTGTATTAGTTGTGAAATCTGCTCGAAGTTAGGATCATTTTGCATATAGCTCTGAATTCAGGAAATACTATTCGGCCAATAAATGTAATTTGTTCTTAAATGCATTAAAGTTAAAGGCTACTGCTTGAAAGAAAGCAAATAACAGTCTTTCCTGACAGCAAATATTGGTCTTGCTTTCTGAAAATGCACTCTTCTAAATAATATTTTATTGAAAACATGGCTTTTCAGTTGCTTACAGTATGTATGAAAGCTATGTTTAGTTCAAATAAGAGTAGTTATAAAAAGCAGGTTGTGAAATAATTAATTTGGCAAATTTGGTCCTGGGTTAAATTTACCAGCCAGTCCACACCTTACCCTTGAAATCATTAGTACTTCCCTTGTGCAGTAAAGAAAATTCCTTTGTCACAGAATCCGTAGTCGAGTTAAATATTTCTGCACTTGTTGTGTATATTTTGTCTAATTTTGTGAAGTGAAAGAAATTATTGCATTATGGTTGTGTTTTGAACTGAGCTGGTTTGATTTAGACACTTACAAGGGACAGAAAGCTCTTAGAAAAAAATAAGTAGCATCTTTTAGCTGACATAGTTTTCCAGACTGTTACGTTGTGGATAAATTGTTCTGAACAAAGACAGTGAAGCAGTTCCTTATTTACAGGGTATAACACTGACATCAGCATGGTTTCTGAAAAACCTGCAATCCTCAGCCTCTGCCTGTTGGGTGAGTTTCATTAATGTTTGCAGCTTGCTTTTTTATACAGAAGCCATACTTTGTATAAAAGCATGGCACATTAGTTTTTGGAAGTTAGCTTGCTTATTTTTAAAGAATCTTATTTTGAGATGACAGTAGATAAAAAAGAAATGTATATGCAGAATGTTTAGAAAGGATATTGAGTGCTAGTCAATGTTCATGCAAGCATCCAGAGTTGGAATCTTCACAAGGTGAATGGTGGTAAACAAAAAATCCTGCAGTAGTCATTAGGCATATGACTTATTATTGAGCATAGCCAGTAAGGGCTTAGTCAGAAAATTAACTTCATCAGTATTGATTGGCAGCTGGTCTTTACCTCTTACTTGGCTTTTAGTTAATTATTCTGTTTTCTGATGGAGAAGGATAACCATAGAACCATCCTTTTTAGCTTTGCTTTGATTATGTATCATAGAATGGTTTAGGTTGGAAGGGAAGTTGAAGATCATCGAGTTCCAACCCCTCTGCCATGGGCAGGGACACCTCCCACTAGACCAGGTTGCCCAAGGCCACGTCCAACCTGGCCTTGAACACCTCCAGGGATGGGGCCTCAACAACTCCTCTGGGCAACCTGTTCCAGTGCCTTACCACCCTTAAAGTGAAAAATTTCTTCCTAATATTTAATCTAAATCTACCCTCTTCCAGTTTGAAGCCATTCCCTCTCATGCTATCACTACATGCCCTTGTAAAAAGTCCTTCCCCAGCTCTCCTGTAGGCCCCCTTTAGGTACTGGAAGGCCGCAATAAGATCTCCCTGGAGCCTTCTCTTCACCAGGCTGAACAGCCCCAAATCTCTCAGCCTTTCTTCATAGGAGAGGTGCTCCAGCCCTCTGATGATCTTTGTGGCCCTTCTCTGGACCCGCTCCAGCAGGTCCATGTCCTTCTTCTGTTGGGGGCTCCAGAGCTGGACGCAAGTGTTGTATGCAAGTATTATTTACCATTACATCGGTAAATAACACATCCTCATTTCCCTTCTGTATTCCTCTTCTCAAAATCAGATTTTAACTTCTCAAGCCCTACCTTTTCTCCCAATCTCTCACAACCCAAAGGGTTAGAATCACTGCGAAGTCTAGTTTTTATTTTTCCAGGCTGCTTTTCTGCTCTCTTTCAGCTACAACAGCCAATAGCAGTTGCCGATCCCTACTTTCTTGAAATGTTTTCCCTCTTTTCCAGACTATTTTTCACCTTTCCAGATGATAAGTTGCTGCTACAGTTCCTTGGTTTTGTGCTTATCGATGGAATCTCAGGATGTCTCTGTTGTTTATGTACACAGCTGCATTTCTCAAGGCTGTTTCTGGTTCCCAGGCCCAGTTCCCAGGCTAGCAGTTCCCAGGCTGGCAGGCATTCTCTCTGTCAGTATTTCAGCAGACTTCTGTTAAGTATTTTCCCAGATCACCTTTGTGGCTGCTCCCATCACGATCTCATATACACAGCTCTGAGATGGATTCTCCTACTTATCCCATTCTTTTTCACAAACTGAGACTACCGTTACCACTTACGTAAGTTTATCCTGTTTGTCTGCCTCAGCCTGCTCAGCTCTTCAGAGGTGCTGCCTGAATGTAATGTGGAACTGCTGATCTGACCCACACAAGGGCAATAGGTGTTGGCAAGTTAATACCAGTGCAGTGACCACTGCATACAGATGCCAGGCATCGCTTCTGCCTATCACATGGCAGTGGACTGTTTACCAAAATTGAACAATGGTATAAATACAGCATAGTTTAGGAACAGCAGAATAGATAAAGTACTAAAACTGAAACGAAGACATAAACAATATGTGCAACTATAGTTGTCAGTCCTAGGTCTTTGATGGAGTCATCTTTGTCATACAGCCTAAGCGGTGTTAAACATTTTGATTCTTACTTCATTGTCTACATGCAGATTTTGACATTTCTGTCACATTGTACCATCTAGCTCATGCAACTAAAATAAACTGAAAAAGTGAGAGCATTGATTTCATGCTGCCATCTGCAAACCTGTAAAAATACGGAACCTGAATAGCTGTGAGAAAATACTAGGTGTTGACAAAATGGAATTACTTTCAAGTAAAAATGAGGGTTTAAGAGTGGCTTATTAAAGATAACATTTAATTTTATGACTGCCTCACCAAAAGGAGAGGTAAATAAATACTTTTCTGTGTTCTTGTGTTTCTCCACTGCAGTTGTACTCCAATCTAACAGCATGCCAAGCTCTTGGAAATATGTGTGTAATGAATATGAACTCATTGAGTTCTTCAAGTACTGATGCCTGTGGTTTATTTCAGTATATTTATGTCAATACACCAAGGCTAGGCAATGTTCATTCAATAGCCTTCTGGTAAGTTGCCTTTTCCATAACTTCAGTCTTTAATCGTATTTTATGGAAATTATTGTTGTAAATGTTCTTTGATTCAAAACATGTTTCTTTAGAGAAAACATTGTAATTGTTTTCAGGAGGCATAATCTTCCATGGCTATATTATGGTGATCAACCAGGATTAGCATCCCAAGTGCTTGAGGCAAATCATTTCCCCGCAATCTTCAGTTTTAAAGGAACAGATAAGGTAGGTGTTGGGTAGCAGTTGGGGAACAGACATTTGGAAGAGGACATAATCACATAAAGATGTTTAGATTCATTGCAGATGTGGCTCCACTAAAGATAATTTTTAGACAGTTAGTGTAACAAAACTCGGTGTGAGATCTTACAGAAGAGGAAAGTGATATTTATGTAAAAAATCTCTAGGTAAGATGATTTTGCTGACTTACACTCACTTGCTTACACATTTACTTTGCTTACGCTCTCATACTCACATTCTCATAAGCCCAAGATATGCTTTCCTGAGTCGTCTGACCAGGATCAATTGTGTGTGACACAAGGAACAAGGGATGCCAGCTGTTAAGTTCTCATTATGTCCCCAAGGTTCTTCTGTATTGGCAGTGATGAACTAGTAATTAGACAAATCTTTTATACCCCTTAGGAGTTAGTAGTTCTTTTGGCATTGTCCTTTGCTTCAGAGTCTTGTTTCTTTCAGTCTTCATAAATCTGAAGCTAAGTATTTTTCCCTTGTTTGAAATATATACGTCCTTTTGTCAGTTTTCCTGATGAGCTAATTGGAAAAAGGGGGGTGTATGTGATGTACTAGAACTTTGCTGCCATTCTCCTGGTGCCAAGGTACATGATCTTTTGCTGACAAGTTGTCTGTGCCATAGTTTTATCAGAACCCATTTCTCAGCTTTATTGCTGGGAACAGTGTTCTTCGTTATTGCTGTGTGGTGTTTCACCCTTTCCTTCTGTTGCATCTGATGCTTACATGCACATTTCTATCCATATTTCATTTATGCCAACCTTAATATCTCTATTACAAACCTCTACAAGTTGAATTGTATCAGCGATGGATTCAGTCTATTACTCCAGCCTTTTCCTGTTCCTATAGTGAATTAGGGGAAAAATAAAAAGAGGTGAGGAAAAACAATAATTTCAGTGTTAACAAAGCCAGGTATCCATCCCTGGGAGGGATGGACTGCTTAAGTAGCTTGTTAACTGCCATAGTTCTAAGAAGGAATCAAACAGTAAAGCGGTTTATTTTACAGATTCATTGTAAAATTAGAATAACTGGAATAGTTTATTCAGGTTAAGCTAATCACAGAAAGTAAGTAGTGCTAGTAATAACCTGTTTATCGGTTATACTGCCAAATTTATCTTAAGTTTTCTTATTAACTCAGAAATAAAATAATAGGTTTTTTCAGCCATTTTCTAAAAGGTTGTGTTTTAAATTAAACAATGTTGCAATGCAGCTTCTGTTTTAACAACTGAAATACTCGTTATTATTCCTAACACTGAAGGTCCTGAAAGCCCTTGAGATCCCAGTGTGGTATACAATAGAAATCTGGAGAGATTTCTGATTAATTTAGGGCATGTCTACCTGTATAGAAGTTCTTTGGAACTTTTTCCACGTCACCAATGCAGCTGTAGAATTGTAAAGCATGTTTTTTAAATAAAAGTAAACTACCAAAACCAAGATTAAAAATATACAATCAAAGGGAAGAAATGAAGCATCATGTTGAAAGTTTTAGGCAAGCATCAAACGATGAGACAGCAGTCCCTAAAATATGTATGTCCACTTTATGGCGGTTTCATTGTTTCTGTATCTTTTTTCATCATCATCAGGATGTAAAGCTGCGATTTATTGCAGCCTCATTTGATGCAGCAGGAAACTTTCTTAAGTGGCAAAATTTGGAAGGAGGCATCTTACAGGTATGTTTGATTTTAATTATCTTTTGTTGATACCATAACATTCTGATTGCCTTTAGCCAAATTAAGACAAAACCCAACAGTTTGGTTACTATAGTAGTGACACTTCATAAGTTAACCATAGAGCTAGATTAGAGAAAATAGCCCTCGATTCTTGCTCACAAAGTCTCTACAAAATCAAAGGTATAAATTCAGCAACATTGCCCTCATCCATTGGACCAATATAAATTTGGAATATTGGAAAGCTCTGGAAAACAGCACTAATCATTTAGAACCAACTCTTTCTTCCATTCAGCATACAGTTACCCATGTATGTAATTTATTATTAGCCCTCTTTTTCTTGGCAAGAAAAGTATATTCTTTTAGCTCTTGGTCCACATACCTTTATAGAAAATTCTGGGAGTATGTCCCTATTGGATGTTGTCACCTGTTTTGACACATTATGAGGATGCCAAGTAAATCTGTGATTATCTCACTATCAAGAGAAGTAGGAAAACTCATCTACCACCCCATTTTTTTCCACTTGTCTTGGGATTTTTTGTTTGTTTATATATTTGGGATTTAATATAAAATATACACTTTGGCCAGCATCTGCCTGGCTTTTTCATAACAGAAAGTTATAAAAACTTGCTGGGAGACTTTACACAGAATTGGGGAACACTGGCTAGAGGATACCCTTGGAGACTCTACCCTCAGGTTTCAGTGGCACACGCGCATTCTACTTCAGCAGTACCATGCTGTATAGGGTGTGAAAAACACGAGGAAGAAGCAAGTGGAAAGTGCAATAATAATTAGCCTAACAGTTAGCTTAAATTGGCAGCTGTGAAACATGTTATAGAGTAGAACTTGTTTAGCAGTGCAGTGGTGATCTAGGCACTCTCAGCAATTCCCTAAGCAGTCAACAACAGGAACACTGGCAAGAACAATTGGAAATTGTCTGTCCCCTTTTCTAGGCTCTTCATGTCACTCTTGGAGCACGTCACTTCAAAAGCTCCAGTATGCACAGAAGAGCAGCTGACATTCAGGATTTAGATAGTGACTGCTGTTTCTTTTGTTATTGCCTCAGAATGCATCTGCCTCTCAAATTTTAAGGAAAACTAGTGTCTGAGAAAACAGGTTACTAAACCAATTACTGTGCTTAGAAAATGAGATATTCTGACATAGATTTTAAGGTTTATTAGGGTACATTAAATTCCTAAATGCAGAGCTTGTAGTAGCTATCAAAAATCAATGGGGAAGGAACTAGCTTTTCCATTCAAAACCTTTTTTAATGTAATAGATTATGTGTGATGATAAGACATCGCAGTACTAAAGCAACCTCAATGCATAATTTTAGCAATGCCCAGAATTTCAGTTGCACACTAATAGAATTGTGGTTTATGTAAATTTAGACTTAATTTTCATTTTGGCGAAATGGTTATGCCCTCCACTAAGTGCCATGCTCATTTAGTTATAATTTGGACCATTTTTTTGAGTACTGCTTAGAATGACTTGTTCTTTGCAGAAAATGTAAAGGTTACATTGAAGAGGGAAAAAAAAATATCTGTTACTTGCCATGATAACTTTGATCCTCTGATAACGCTAGCTTAAGAGAAAGGGGGCGATATGAATGTGGAGTCTTTTCTTATGGGATTCTTGAATTTAGCAGAAGCCGCTACTAAAGCTTGAGGCAGCACAGGGCTTCAAACATTCAGTCCCCAGAAAGATCATTCTTGCCTGGTTGGATGCTGCTGTCCACAGATTTCAACTTCAGTGGTGGAACTGAAAAATGCTATTCAAGTATGATTTAGCTAAAACAGCATTTTAAGAACACAAATATTAGTACAGTAAATAATCATGTTTACTCTTCAAAATCAATTCCTCTCTTCTTAAAAAATAGAACAAAATATCTTTTTTTGAGAACTGTGAATACATAAACTGCTTGGGGTACCTGTGAATATTTCATGTGTGAAAATGATATCTTTGAATTAACCTAATTATAATTATGTTTCGTTCAGCTTTGTCCTGATACCCAAACTAAACTGAATGCAGCTTATACATTTGGAACAACTTACCAACAAAGTGTAAGTAAGAGATAAAATGCTATTCTGAATTTTAAATTAAGTTGCATTATATGTCGTCAGTAATTGAGTGCATATTGAAAGACCTCTGGAGTTTAGCCATAAGCTGCAACATGGTCTTCTTTCTTGTGAAATTGTTGCTTATTTTAATTTCTTTATTATTGAGTGAAATAAATGGTTTTTTTTAATTATTTGACTATACATCACAAAACTTGTTTACTACGTAGGACAATCAAAATTAATTGAACTGGCATTTGTATTAGTGAGGTTGCTGACTTATCAGTGGAAGAACACAGTGCCTGAATTCTGACAGTCATATACTTGGCATTGTAACTTCAAATTTTCCTGCCTCCATCTTTGGCCAGGTTTCATATGGAAAGAAGGCATATGCAATCATGCCATGCCTGTATGTTGTCCTCATTAATTCTTTAACGTATTCCCTGATTTCAGTGAATTCAATAAAGATATTGAAGGCAAGTTTTAATCGAACAGAGATTCTTTAGCTGTCTTAACTATGGGAAAAACTATTGGAGTTTTTACACCTTACTAAACACCAGGAAAGGGAGAGAGGATAGAGCACTTGAGCTTCTGTATACTTAGATGCTAAATTCAGTCAGCCACCAACACAGTTCTGCCAGCAATAAAGCTTCATTAATTTTTGTCACTTACTTGTTAAATGGGGAGGTGGTAGTCTCTTTCCTGGTGGGGAGGGGAGAAATAACATCTTTATTTTTATAAAACTCCATATGTGTGTACAGCATCTAATACCTATATATCCATTAATTTTGTTTATTAACTCATTTACATTCAAAACCATTCCCTAGATTATGTGTTGAAGTGTAAAAATATATAAACTCTGGCTGCTATTTGGGTGGTGTGAAAGTCTTGTAGTATAAGAGCTGTCAAAGCTTTAGTCCTTGAAAACTAAAGTGTTTACCAAATAATTTTGACAAATATTTGTTAAATATTTTTACTCCTCCATATTGTTTAATGCTGTTTAATCCATATTTCAGTAGAATGGAAACTTATTTTCTGTTTAGGATCATTGAACTCATTGAGTATGGTTATTCTTTTTTTTGTACTTTTAAAAATCTTATGTATTTGATATATTGAGTCTGTAGAACCTGTTGTTAAGTATTAACAACAGTTAATGTTACTGGGTTTAAATACAAATACCAATAAATATTAACTTACTGAGGTTTTTTAAAGTAATTATTTTCATGGATTGTATGCATCACTTTTTTTTCCCCTACAGCTTTGGAGAAAACACAGTGGACATGTTATATGAGTACTTAAAGACTGCATGGTTGTTCACATATGCAAAAAACTACATACTTTTACATTTTATTTCTTCACACAATCCCAGAATGGTTGAGGTAGGCAGGGACCTCTGGAGGTCATCCAGTCCAACCCCCAGCTCACGCAGGGCCACCTAGAGCAGGTTGCCCAGGATAGCTTTTGAGTATCTCCAAGGAGCGAGACTCCACAACCTCTCTGGGCAACCTGTGCCAGTGCTCGGTCACCCTCCCAGTGCAAAAGGGTTTCCTGATGCTCAGAGGCAACCTTCTGTTTCAGTTTGTGCCCACTGCTGTGGGTCCTGTCACTGGGCATCACTGAAAAGAGCCAGGCTCTGTCTTATGCACCCTCCCTTCAGATATTTGTACACATTGAAAAGATTCCCCTGGAGCCTTCTCATCTCCAGACAAAACAATCCCAGCTCTTTCAGCCTTGCCTCATAGGAGAGATGCTTCAGTCCCTTCATCATCTTAGTGGTCTGCACTGGACTATATCAAGTAGCTCCGTTTCTCTCTTGTACTGGTGAGCCCAGAACCAGGCACAATACTCCATGACTTTACTGTTTATGTTTCTTGACTTTAGTGTTTATTTACGCTGTTTTAAATTTTATGTCTGTGAAATTTGCTAGGATATTTTTTCTTAATCTGTTGAAAAATGTTAGCAGAGCTTCATTCTCCACATGAGTCATTCTAGTCAACTGCAGTAATTTCCAAGAGGTTTGTATAAAATCATTAGTACTTTGTAATTGCTTGAGAATATCTGGAATGCCTTGTCTTTTAAGTGAGACAGATTCCACAATAATTTTGTAGGGGAAGAATCCACAACTTGATAAAATCATTAAATGGCTAAAGCGATCTTTTTATTTGAACATTTTTTTCTTGTAGTGCAAAATTTCAGTTTCCAAGATTTTACTGGATTTTGCTAATCCAATCTTTTATGACCTATTCCTTGAATATAATGGTGACGATGGACAACAATATCTTTGGGCCGTGCCAGTTTTAAACTTGAATCTTCAATACAGTGAAATGTTTGTTAATCAAGGTAAGACTGTCATAGGAACATTTCTGTGAATTTAAATAATCTAACCAACTTCAAATAGAAAGAATTTTTATCAATTACTGTTACTGAGTTGTTTTTAAAGATACCACAACACGCCATAACTTGTTTCTGTTTTATGAATTTAATATTTTGTGGGCAAGTTCTGATAGTGTTAAGTGCAGACTTTGGTTGCCTACACCGTCCCAATCAATAATATGCACAAATAAAGTAACCTAATTTCATTATGTATTTGTTTAAGTTGAAAAGAAATAATTTAACATCCTGAATACAGTTACATGTATTATACAGTTATATGTATCATTTCTAGTAGATTTCATTCTTTTTGTGTGTTGAATTAGTTTTTTAAATATTATGTGACTGTCATGTTTTTTCAAAGGCAGTAATATGAACAACTGGCTTTTGACTCGTCGATTTTTTTTGGTGGATGCGCTAAGTGGAAAAGAGAATGACTTGGGAAAACTACCAAGAGTAATTCGGATTGCTAGCAAAATAGCAATAAGGTGATTAATTGCATATAATATATAGTACATAGAAAATAAAGCCGATTTTCTGCAGTCTGTATTTTATTGTCTTAAAAGAAAGTTGTTTTGTTCTGTTGTTTCTAATATGTCCTGTGCTGCCTTTTCCATTGCATACTTGGAAATAGCAAGAGTTTCCATATGTTGTTCTGATGAGTGATGACTTGTGGAGGTTAAAATTACTGTGATTACTTTCTAGGTATGATGGATAGGACTATGTATGCGTGAAGAAATTTGGCAGGCATTCAGTCACCTCTTAGAAGCAGGTGTCATCTGGAAAGACCTAAAAACTCCTCTGTTAATTCTTTTTCGATGCATATGTTGCTGACTATACAAGGATGCTGTTTCATACTCCATATTCTTTTTTTGCAGTATTTTTACAAACTGTTGCCTATTCTGTTATACAGTCCATAATAGGCTTGTAGTCATTTAACTGAAATTGTGAGACTGCCTGTTAGGGTCATTACTGATGGTTAATCTCAGCTGGAATATGTTTTGGAAGAACCTTTTTTTTTCTTTCTTTATGTAATGTGTTCCTCTGGGATGACTGTCTAAAAATTGAGATCTGCCTTTTCCTTCAGCTCTTCTTCACAACTTATTAGTTAAAAAGATTGCTGAGTAGCACTGAGTACTGATCCATAGAAGTAATCATCTTGAAGATTAATTTAATGTACTAAGTCCATTTGCTGAGAATTACATATTACATTAATTCAAAAAGTAAGGATTAGCCTAGGTATTTTAGGAGAACCCCCTCCCACCCCCTCTTTGAAAAAAGGGTGCTGCCAGAAATTCAAAATATGCAGAGAAAAGGTCATTCTGTAATGTTTTGAGAAAAGTTGCCTTTTGGAATTGACTTCAATTGCAGCTATCATAATGTGAGCAGTAGGTAAAGATTGATTCAGGCATTTTCTTACAAATAAACAATCCTTCCCAGCTTTTTCTTTTTATGTACCTGTGTACATGCCTTTGTATGCTCTGGTGGCTTTTAAAACGTGAATTGCCATGTTCTTAGGTTTGAAACTCACATTTTATTGATCAGGTTGTTCTGTTCATTTAGTATTTCCTTATTAGTACAAGTTTCAATTAACACTTTCCAAGTAGCTCATCCCTTTTCTTTATTAAAAATAATCCTGTGTTTGTATTTCTGCAGTATTCGTCTGGTATCCCATACTCAGAGAGGAATGATCTACCCTCCTCTAATTACTATTGCTTACACAGATGTGCTTGTCCAAAACCCCGAAGCCCAGAGTGTGATGGTGAGATCTTTGTGCTATCTTAATTGAACTGATTTGTTAATCATACTTGTAGTTCTGTTGGAATTCCAGTTGAGTGAACATTTTGAGGGGACAGTTATAAAAATCTAATTAGTAGTTTGTAGTTCTGGTCAAGTTGCAAGTTTTCACTAAAACATAAAGCTTTTAAAACACAGCAGTTAAAAGTATTTTCTTTTTAATTTGAGTCTTTTTTAACTTAAAATACTTAGAATTTTACAGTTGGTTGTATAATGCTAAGTTAGGCTACAGTTCAAATAAAATACACACAGAAAATAACAGGAAAATTACCCATTATGCAATGCACCGAAAGCAGCAGTTTATGCAAGAAATTGACTATTTTTATTTTAAGCAATGCATTAAGAGAAGGTTGTTATGGCACAGACGTTTCAGATCATCTGTAGTTTAAGTTAAAATATCGGTAATACATCTAAAACATCCTTTAGCTGTGTATTATTTTACAGCACATCTCTAAGAATTAAAGTAAAATAATCCAGAAATCCATAGCCAGAGGGGTTGGAGATTAGTTTGGGGGATCTTTCTTTACTGAAGGCCACTGAATTCTGCTGATGCAGAAGGGCCTTTTGCTGGCCATGATGGGCAGCAGCTCAGATGTCCCATTACTGGGCCTTGTTTGCTTGTTAGATCACACAGCTTTAAAAAGTGAAAATGTTGAGCTAAATATAGTAAAATAATAATTCTGCTATTAAAAAAATTATAATATTCACATTTTCTGCTTATCAACCTTCAACAGTTCAGGCTTCCAGTAGAGACAGACATCTAGCTAGAAGTTTCTGGTGCTAGAACCATTCATTGCATTCCATATTAGCTGCGTGAAAGGAAAAAAGGGACAGGGAATTAGAAACATGGAAAAATTAGTCAGACACTCTTCCCTGCCTAAATGATGTCTTTTTTTTAACCACAAAAACAGCACTGGTTTTAGAAAATAATTCATTCAAATGGCAATGGCAGGAACAATTGTTTTCAGTTCCTCTATTTTCTGTTATACTACTTCACCCTTATGTCTACATCTGATGTACTTAAGTGTTGTCAATTTTCAATGTCTTGTTGTATTTAACGAATTTTATGCAAGTAAAAAGATGCATTGAATTTTATTCCAAATTCTATAAACACTGAGCTTCTAGTAACTGAGCGTATTTAGACTTAAATCCAAGTGAGGTGATAGAATGAGCTCTAACCGGAAGAAATGTTTTGGGAAGCCAAAGCATGGGGATTGGTTTTGGAGGGTTTTGTCCTTTTTTTTAAACTGAATTAAATATACTATCCATTATCATACTTGTGTTAACTTTAGCCTTGCAGTGACAAAAACTCAGGCCAGAATGTTATAAAACCAAGACAAATGTTTTGTCTTTTATACAAATCTTTCAGACCAAAGTCAAAATAGGTCTTAGGTTAGACAGATATTTAAGCTAGAGGGAGCAATTTTGATGCCGCACGACAATTTTTATTTCATTTAAGCTGGAAAAAAATTGATGTCTGAGCTATGTAAGAGCTCACTTTATGATTTTGCATATTAGTATAATTACATTAAAGTTACTTTTAATCAACACTGATAAAAAGGAAAGTATCAAACTTTTGATGTCTCCTTTTGGAAGGAAAAAAATTTGCACATGTGAAAGGATTATAGTTAGGTACAGCTAGTTAATTGCAGACAGCAGGCATCCATCCCCAGCATTACTGTTGGTAAAACCTGCACTAAGCATAGCAGAGCACACACTAGTACTAAGCCTGGCACTGTAGCCCACCAGATCAGATGTATACATTAAAAGAAGGTATATGTTGTACTTGTATGGTAGCCCTAGATGGGAATTCCCACCCACTAAAAGTGTGAAAACTACCACTGTCTATAATGGTTATAGCATGTCAGACTTGCTATGCGTATTGACTTTTTGTATCTTAATATTCAGGTTTCCTTCTCAGTCAATTATGAGATGAATCAGTCAGAGGCTCAGATTCAGACTGATGTAAGTTGTATTTCCCTTTAATTTGTCGATATAATGATTTACTTCTATTTTGTGGGTTGTTTAAACATATCTGCAAATAATTTTTCATTCTTTTCAGATTACGTTGGGTGTGTTGGGTGGGCTCGCAGTGTTATGGTCCCTTCTCAAGACTGCAGGCTGGAAGAGGCGCACAGGAAGCTCTATAATTGACTTGCAGGTATAAACATCTGGCAACCTAAAAAGGAACCCATCTTCCTCTCTTTAAGGGGACCTTTGCTATCATTCCCTGTGATATAACTATTCTGTTTCTTAAGGGTAACTGAAATAATTTCTAACCTAGCTGCATAGAACTGTGACCTGGAGTTAGGCTCACTTGAGGACGTGGTTTTTTGCATTTTTTTTTTATTCTGATGTTGTTATTTAGGAAATACTTTTGCTAAAAATAAAGATATTTAGAGAGCTATTCTGAACAGTTGGGTAGACTTAGTTTTCAGATTAATTCTTCTTTGAACAAAGACTAGCATGTAGGAGTTTCAGATACCGAATATACCATAAACATATGACCACAGTAGAAAAATTTTGTTCAAGACTGCTTTTCAGTTTTAGAGTTTCCTGTAGTGTGAGGTGCATAACATTTTATATGAATGTACATATGCATTGCTTAATTAATTTTACAGATCTCTACAGTGTGTTTTTCTAATTGCAGACAGTTTTTAAGTTCTTGCTGTTTTATGCTGGAGACCTTGCCAACGTTTTCTTTATCATCACAGTGGGCACAGGGATTTATTGGCTTGTGTTCTTCAAAGTAAGTGTTTTTCCAGATTTGGGTGTCATGAAAACTTATTTATATTGCATATATTTTTACACAAAAATTCATTTTCTTTCTCTTTTCTTTTTCTTTTTTTAATTTATTTTGCCTTTCTGGTCAGACTATTGAGGCAAGTTCTATATCATGTTCTGTTTTGTGTGCTTAAATTTTTGTGTTCACCTGTTTCTTTTCCTTAGGATTCATTGTACTCGTGGTCTGCTTAATAGTCACTTAAAATATGGTACAAATTCAAGATGATTGCACATTAAATATCAATCTTTTTCTGCAAAATGTTATTTACTCTTAAGCACTTAGTATGTTGTTGCATATGCCATCCGCACTATTTTAATGTAACTTCTCCAATTACAGGCTCAGCAGTTTGTCTCTGTCCTTTTACCACTTCCATCTCAAGAAGAAGATTTTGTTACATACGTAGCATGTGCGTTTAGTTTAAAGGTAAATATTTTTTTCCTCAGGCATTAAAGACATTTCAGCATACATTTCTATATATTTTCATTAGGCTTGTTTTTAAACATCGTGTACAGTTCATTTTATTAGACTGTAGATGTAAACAATTATTTTATTCTAAGAATTAAGTAATTTTTCCATAGTCATTTATTTTGCAGAGTCTTTATGGGGAAACAAATGTCTAAGGAAAATTATCCTTTCAAGGATAATGGTGTAAAGAAGCCCAAATAAAATAACACCATATCAAGAAAGCAAGTGCTTTCTTTTAAAGCAGAATATAAGTGCTGTCAATTCCTGTTTTAAAAGAAGACAGATTAAAATAATTATGTTCAAACGCACTTGTAGAATTCAGAGATCAGTATTCTGTCTTCATGGGACATACAAGTATTTTATTGATTATGGGTATTACATTGAATTGGAATTGGAATTCATAATACAGGTTAATAAGTTATGGGGAAATACTTTTTTCTTTACTTTTCTTTACTTCTTCAATTTTTTTGAATTTGTTACTTCCTGTATTTTCTTCATAACTTTGGATAACATCACATAACTTACCATTATTCCAAGCTTTTAAATTAAAAAAAAGAAAGATATCAAAAGTAGGTAGCACAGTTGCAGTCTCAAGTATAGTGAAGTATATTACTTATGTTTAGTGAATGATATGTGCAATGACTGTTTCTTCATCTTCGTCTATTTGCCTTTGCTGTCCTTGTTATATTTCTCCTTTTTCTTTCTTAGGCGCTGCAATTCTTACAATTGCTGGTTTCACAACTTACTATAGATATTTTCTTTATTGACTGGGAAAGACCTAAGGGCAAAGTTCTTAAAGCAGTTGAAGGTAACTCAAACTATGCATGTTTGTATAAACAACTTTGGTTAAATTTGGATTTTACTCTCATGTATTACATTTCATAGCTTTATTTTATGTGTTCTTGTTAGGTGAAGGTGTCATTAAAAGTGCTGCTGCACCTGTGAGCATATGGAGGACATATTTTATAGCAAATGAATGGAATGAAATTCAGACAGTGAGGAAGATAAATCCCCTCTTTCAAGTGCTTGCAGTTCTTTTTTTTCTGGAGGTATTATTACTACACTTATTATTACGTTATTGTTATTATTTTTTTATGATTCACAACCAGAGTGTAACATAAGGGTCTGTTTTTTAATTCTTGCATTCTCTGTGGTAATAGTGGATGACCTTCAAGTTCACTTGAAAACTTGTAACTTAGTAAAATAGTTATTTTAATATATTTTTAAATTTATATGTATGTATATATAGGTCATTGCAATATTTCATGAAGGAAGACTTAAAAAAATAACCAAACCCAACCTCCGATTACCTTACAGACCTTTGTTATTTTTGTTTGGGTTTTTTTGACCTAATGAGTTAACCTAAATGGCTTAAGAGACTGATAAATCTGTGTACACCCTCAAATCTTTATTTGTCTACTGGCTCCCTTTAGCCACAGTCTACAGCTTTGTTTCTGGTTTCATATTTATCTGAACTGAGCCTCTTTCCTGCTAATTTGCTAATAGTGACCTTTTATAAAGCATGAAATGAAATGTGCCAGTTCTGTTCCTGATGGCATAACACAAGGCAGTATGCATTCAGTTAGAGCTTAAGGATAGATGAGAAATTGTGCTTTAGATTTTCAAAAACATTTTGATTTGTTTCTTCTATAGTTTGGTAAGTACTTTTATTTTGGGAAGTATTCTCAAAGTGTGTAGCATATAGTTGTTTATGTGAGGTTCTTTTACATATTTTTAATACTTTTATTCATTTCTATATTTCTTATTTTAAAGTTCCTATTTATTTTTTTTTTAATTAAATGCAGTAAAAAACCCCAAACTTTCCTCGTTCACTACACCGGTATTTTTGCTGTTGGTAAATACAGGCCAAGACCAACTTAGGTGCCATGTTACAAGGAAGGAATGGGGGAAAAGAGAGCACATATTCCCAAAACTAACTAGCCTCCTCAGGTTATTCCTTATAGGTTCCTGGTATTACTAGAAGGGAGAAACTACTCTTAGTAGAGAGTGATTAACATCTTGCTCTATAGCTTCTGCTATGAATTTCCTGCTGGAGAATCCCTTTCTTGGAGGAAACTGTGAAAGATACCTAAATAGGCTAAAATTGGTGTTTGTGGAAACCTCAGATAATCTTTATAACTTTAATTGTCATGCTGGAGTTTGGAATGTGGTTTCCCTACAAGTGTAATGCACAGGGTAGATAGGGCAATCAGCTGCTCACTACAAGGGGGAACTTCTGTGTTGCTCAAAACCTGTCTTCTTGGGTTAGCAGTTTTGATAAAGTGACTGTTCAGTTCTCATGGTGACAGAAAATAAGCCTGGAAAAGTAATAGTTAGAGGAAGTTGGAAAGCGTAGAAGAAGGAGTCTCCCTCCTCTCAGGCCTCATGTCTGGCACCAAAGCAGCCGCTGGCTGGCACTGGTCGCTGTGGCACTGTTGACTACATGGCTAGTGCAGATGGCAGTCTGGCAGCAAAACTGAACTTGTCAATATTGTACTGGGTCTGCCTGGGATGGAGTTAATTTTCTTCATAGCAGCCCATAGGGTGCTGTGTTTTGGATTTGTGGCTAAAACAGGGCTTATAACACACCAATGATTTCGCTGTTGCTGAACGGCGCTTGCACAGCGTTGAGGCTCCCAGTGAGCAGGTTGGGGCTGCCCAAGAAGCTGGGAGGAGAACACAACCAGGACAGCTGACTCTTTAATAAANGACCCAAACTGACCAAAGGGGTATTCCATATCATATACCATCATGCTCAGCAATAAAAATGGAGGAAAGAGATTTTCTGGCCACTGACTGGGCATTGGTCTACTTTTGAGAGGTAGTTAGTGATTGCCTTTGCATCACTTCTCATGGAGGTTTTTTTCACCTTCTTCTTCCCTTTTCTTTGCTTATTAAACTGTCTTTATCTTGACCCACAAGTTTTCTTACTTTTGTTTTTCCCGTTCCCTATCCCAATGTGGTGGGGGTCAACCCACCATAAATATATTTCTGGTGCAGCTTCAGTTTTGAATGATTTTCACAAAATTTTCACCTCTTAAGTGTTTCAAGATATAGTGTTTCTCTCATCTTTTTTATTTGGGAACTTTTTCCAGATTGTTTATTTAAAATAGATTTAGCCATAAAGACAGTGGAGGGAAATATATTTCTGTTCAATAAAAACAAAAAAATCCATTTCTTACAGTTGCAAAACAGATAAAAAATTTGGTGTAGCACTGGAATATATAGAACCAAAGAGCTGAATTTTGGCAGAAATAGTATCCATATGCAGTCTAACTGTTGAATCTTTTGTAGTTTTTCAGTAAAAATCAATGTTAACTTTTTGTGAGATTTAGCTGTGTGTGTTTTTTAATTTATGTATCAACACGCATACATACAGTTTGTGTTTTTAATTATGTTTCTCAGTAATAACACCGGATCACACAATTGGGCTCTATCATAGTGAACATGCTACTATTCCCAGGTCCATTTTCCTAATTTTTTCTTCTTACTTCCTGTTATGATGGAAACAACAGGGTCATACTTAATACTGTTCATTCCTTCATGTTGTTATATTGACCTTCTTATCTCTTCAGGTGGTGGGATTTTCAAACCTGGCTTTAATGGATTCTTCTTCCAGTCTTACAAGAAGCAGTGAGAGTTACATAGCTCCTTGGAGCCGCATTTTAAGATTTGGTGTGTCTGCTGCACTCTGGCTAGCCATTGCCTTCTTACAGGTATGTGAAACACATGACATACTGATTTATCATTTTCAGGCTGGTTCTTGGAAGCTAGAATATATCACTAGGCCATCCATACTACATGTCATAGCACTGGGTATATTCTTAACTGTTTTGCTTGATCTAGACTTTTAACTACTTTTAACTACATGGTATACCTTTAGAACTCAAAATGAATCTTCTGATCTATGAGACATCTTACTTTGTAGTCAGAATTTTAATCCTCTCAAAGATGTGAATTTGTGCAAATACTTGGTTTTGCTTCAAACATCTCCAAGTTCAAAATTAAAAGCAGGTTATTGCTACAACTCTAATTCTTAGAGGAAGGATGACAGTCCCATTTCATAGAGTCCAATGCAATGGTGGCCACTACTGAAGTCTGTAATTTGTGGGTGTTAAACCGTGAAGTTAATTGCTTAATAAAGTCAAATCTGATGAACTAATAAAATAAAATTTTGTTGATTTATTTCAGATTATATTTTTTTCGGTGTTTTATGAAAGATTTGTTGAAGATAAGATAAGCCAATTTGTTGATTTGTGTTGCATGAGCAATGTAAGTATTTCTTTGCCTCATTTGTACAGTGCCATTTTTAATAGCATAATATGTAAGATAGTTTTAAGAATATTAAATAATATGTATTCATTTAATTTAATCAGAGTTTACTAGCTAACAGCCAAAGTCAATGTTTCTTTCAGCTCACTTTATTTGTGCAATCTACAAGAAGATTTCAGTTAAACTTTAATTGGAAAAAGATTCTGGAACCATGGGTATCAATATGTTCTTCTAGACGTGTGATTTTTAGGTTGTTTTTTGAAGTTAAATTGGTTACATATGCCCATACAGTATTAAAAAGTAACAAATTATCACAGAAATTAGATGTGGAACCATTTGCTGCTGTTCTGTCTACTGGTTTTCATTTTAGTACTTTTGTCTTACAGACACAGCTGTCTTGGTTTTATTTAATATGTTTGTGTTCAGTTTCTGCTTCTCTTTTGTGGTTGTCCCTCAGCCACTAAACTTCATGGTTGTCCCTCTTGGACAGTTATGACCTTTTTCATGCATTTTCACTTACTCACATCTGAACTACTTCCCTTTCTGTAGTTTAAATATGGGTCTTCAAGCTTTGTACTGCAGGAATTGCTTTTTAACCAAAAAAGAGTGCCATCAGAACAGGTTGGATTAGCTCATTTGTCTAGAACTTTTTAAAAATATAGATACTAACTCTTCTTCTCAGTCTTTCCAGCCTTGGTTATTCCTCTTCCATGAAACATCCATGTAGTGCATGGGTTGTAGAGAGAGTTAATTTGGGGGGTTATGTGATATATAAGCAGTGTATCATATTGAGGGAAATTCTATTAAATACAGTCTCCTAAGAGTTCAACTGGAATTATGCATATGCAATATGTATCACAGAAATAACTTTTGAATCAAAATAAAAGCTAGTAACTTTGCCTTAATTTTTTGGCTTGCCGTTGATAAACTAAATTTGAAGCTGGTGTGTGTTTCTAGTTAAACATAGATAAAACTAATCAGTAAAACAGTTATTAAATATTTTTCTGCCATAATTATTTTTGTACCTGCCTACCTTGTATTTGTAGAAGGGCTTGTCTTGCTGATCTCCATTGTGAATTCAGAAGTTCAAAAATAAAATGATAACGTTTAATTAAAGTATTATTCTCTTCCCCCATCTCTTTTAGATTTCAGTGTTTCTCTTGTCACACAGCTGCTTTGGTTATTATATCCATGGTCGCTCTGTGCATGGACATGCAGATACCAACATGGAAGAAATGAATATGAACCTAAAAAGAGAAGCAGTAAGTAAAAGTATTAAAGTTTACGCCTGCTCTAATAATTTATTTTATAAAAAAACCCCACACCTTTGCATTATGGATCTGCACTTGTGCATTACATTGCACCAAGTTATGATACTTAAAAGATACCAGTTTTTGGTGTGTAAATATATAACTCAGTGGTTCTTTTAACTAGGTCTTCATCTTTCTTCTGCTTTACTACCTCTTCTTCTCTGTTACTTCTTCAGTTTTCATAGATATAAAATTCCTGTTTTTCATGTATTTAAGAACCTTCTTTTTGATATTGAAGCTTTTCATAAGCTCATGGCCACATTCAAAAAGATGCATACCAAAAAGCATTATAAAGATACAAATCTAAAAAACTCCTAATAAAGAAACATCTTCTCTTCCAATAAATTATTTTATTCCATCTTTTCTCCTGTGGTGATATAACCTATTCTTTACAGAAATTAATTTGAATAAGCATTTTTTTCTAGTTTGTCGTATCTTTGCTGCAAAATCAGGCAAATGTAAAATGTCTAATACAAGGTTGGAACACTTTGCACCAAATTTCATGACAACTTGCATCTTTGTAGGGACAAGTAGGAAGACGGTGCCTTAGACAAAGGATATTGCTATTTCAATGATAAGTGGACAGAAAAAAACATAACCATGTGAAAATTAAATCTCAAACATTGAAATGTAGAGGAATCTTTTAAGTAATATTTTTGACGTGTGTGTTCCTATAGTTTTTTCATTATTGCTTATTTTAATATAATTTTGGGAAAAGCATTTTTTTTCCTATGGAGATATCGAATTTTCTATTTTCTTGGGGGTTTTGAGATTTATTAATTGTGACCCAGAAAACACATGGAAAAATTCAGGAATCCAAAGCACAAAAAAAACCCCAGTACAAGTATAGAATAAATTATGAACATGAAGGAAAGGGCTTCAGAGTGTATGTCAAAAGATGTATTAGAAGGTAATGAACTGAACACAAGTGAAAAGAGTAATATGAGTTTGTGACAGTAGGGGTCAGGATTTCATGTCCGAAAAAAACCTTGCTATAATAGAACCAAAAGTGCAGTGGATTCAAATATTTGGAGATATGAAATACTATGTGTACATGAAAGAGAGGAGATGAAAAGCTTTTGGCTTTTTTTTTGGTCTATGAATGACATTATTAATGTTAATTTACAATTGCTTTAATTGTACAGGAAAACCTATGTAGTCAGAGAGGTTTGTTACCGAACACAGATGGCCAGACATTTCAGATTTCCATTTCAAGAAGAATGCGACTGCACTATGACAGGATTCACGAAAGCCTAACAAGAGTAAGTGAGATATTTGTATTCTGTAAATGTTATTTAAAATACGTAATTTTTCCACTGAAGTCACGATCATGTTGTATTTCAGAAACGCGGTCCTGCTAGGCTTTTGGACTCATCTGCAAATACTTTTGAACAAAGCACAAGAGCGTACAACACCATGAACAAATTTCTCAGTTCTTTTATTGATCACGTATGTATATTGACATTACTATAATTAGGAAAATACAAGTATAGTAAATAGAGACTAAACATTGTAAATCTGAAAGGCTGTAATTTCTCTTTAAGCATATGTGCTTAAAGACTTGTTGTTAAAGACTTTATGGCAACTGGAACAGTGCTTCATTCAGAAAAAAAAAAATTGGAGTACTGTCCAACAGTGCAGCCTGTTCTTAAAAATGACAAATCCTTTTCTGTTATGTACTTATTTTTGTCTTGGAATAGACCAGTGCTTTTTTTCTTTCATAAGGGTCTAAGTATCTGTACTTCAGTTTGTAACAAGTACTTTTTCTTTGAAATCATAAAACAAGAAGTATTGTTTTTCCTTTTCTTATAGGTTCATAAAGAAATGGATTATATTGTTAAAGATAAGTTGCTGCTTGAGCGGATTCTTGGCATGGAGTTCATGGAACCAATAGAGAAAAGTATTTTTTACAATGGTAAAAAGATTTGTGACTTGGTATTTGTGCTATTATAAGCATGTAGGTTTCTGTGTAGATTTCTTTCCCAGGATTTACAATCTAAACTGGACTTTACAGGAGAGGTCATGAAATGACCTCTTGTGAGGGAGGTATTTAAGAGAAGTTCTTCAGGTTACAGAAATCCTATTTATAATTTGTCACTCAACTGCAATGGTTTTTTCTTTTAGGCAACTGAAAGGATACTGTGCAGAGACGTGCATGTGTTTACGAAGTGCTCCTTTGACTTGCTATCTAAATCCAATATCCACTTTGTAAATGGAAAGAAGACCCACAATATTTAAATAGCTCCATGCTATTTTTTTTATATAGAACCAAATTTCTTATGAAACAACTAAAAGTACAGAAAGGCAATTTCTTTAAAGAGGATATTGATCACAGTGAGGACGTTTTAGTGGAATACTTGATGTTAATACACCACTCATCTTTGCAGAATCCACTAAGTAATTTGGGTTCTTGAATATTTTATGTTGAAGCAGAGTCCCGGTCTCCTCCAATTAACAGATGCGGTCTGGAGACCAGTATCTACACTGCAGTGAAATATGAGCTGTGAACTTAGGCCTGATACCAGTGTGCTTCCTCAGTCCCTGAGCTGTACAGAATCCATCAAAAACTATCTTTGAAAACCTTAGTTCAGACCCTGATTCTACCCCTAACCATAAATATGGCCATCGCCTGCATCAAAACTAAACATTAACTAGTGATCCAAGATGATGCAAGCCCTCATTTTGAGTCCCTCAGGTACTTGGCTTTCCAGCCTCACTGTTCAGAAACTCTAAAACTTATCAGAACTGTAATCCAATGATGGCCAGATGTTTTGGACACATCCTAAATATGTCATTATTCTTATATAATAGCAATCTGCAGATTACATCACTGAGCTGCGCAGAACTTTTCCTGCTCTATGACACCAGGGCGGCAAAAGCTGAAATCTAATCTGTATCTGAGACCTTGCTATATAATCAGGAATGCAGCACATGCTTTCAAACTGGCCATGGTTGCAGTCTGATATTTTTGCTCACTCTAGATGTCTGAGCTACACCTAAATCATTAAAGGCTTGGGCTCTCCTCCCCTGTCATGGTGAAGCACTATCTTTAGTAATTAATGTTGCCAGATAGCCAGTATCTGCCTTAAAACTATAACTGGGACTTTCTTCAGCCTCAGTCTGTGATTCCACACCATGATACCAGTCATTCCAAACCCCTGTTCTAAAACCCCAAGTCTACTCAGCTGTAAATATTGTCAGGTATGCAATGCCCAAGTTAGAATTAAGTGTATAAGCATGATGTGGTGTCTCCAAATTGTGCAGTATTCAACAAAGGTTTGGTCTTTTGCCTGCCATTGTTTCAAAGTTCATAATCATAAGCATTGATATAAATATATATTGTTCGATGGTTTAGGCTGCCATGGTTCCCAGAAGTTTAGATACAAATCAGGATTTCATGGCAGTAGGATATATAACACTTGTAATGAAAATATGCTGTTTCCAATAAAACTTGCATTAGACATTTTTCTGAAAAAGTAGAAGGAGGGAAAAGAATCTATTTTCTGTGTTTAAGTGTTATTTTCTCTTTTGAAAGTGGTGCATTTTGATAAAACAAAGAAGTGGATAAGTGGTCTAGACTACTTTGGCTATGAAAAAGGTATTTTACGCTTAAAAGACCCATTTTCTGGGAAACTCTTAACCAATGAAGAAAGATGATGTTAAGCTCTGAACCTCCTCCTAAGTAAGACATTAAGCATGTGTTTTTATTATTTTGTTGAGTTACGGCCAGAGTTAACGCTAAAATTTCCAGTGACAAGGAAGTTACATCTGCTTCTTGTTCAAAGCAGCCTTTTTTAAACAATCTGATTGAGATTTCAGGAGTGAATAAAGTTGAGTGTGGCACGTGGGCTTTTCCTGTTGTGTTCCATCAGTATTAGGCCATTTTATAAGTGAAAAGTTTTGTATTATTTTGCTTAAATAGAATGACATAAGTAGCTCTTAAGATGCCATAGAATGCCAGAACCAGCTCTTGCTCTGACTTTCCTTTTTCTTACCAGCTTTCTCAGCATGGACTGATGAACTCCAAAAACTTGAACTTCACAAAAATAATCCTTTTTCAATTTTTTTTTTTTTTCTGTAGATGAAGGACATTCTTTCAGTGATGTTCTCTATTATGGCAATGAGACAACGCTGCTCATCTTTGATATCCTGTTTTTCTCTGTTGTGGATCTGGCTTCCCAAAGTTTTGTTTTAGCAGCTATTCTAACATATTTGCAACAAGAGGTAAATTTCAATTTAAGAACAAAGTAATATTTTAAAAATGCGGGTTAGTATGGAAGTTTATATAGTTAACTAGATAATTAAAGTAGTAACTTAGCAGTATGTGGTGACAGAAGATTATACTGAGAGCTTATAAGATAGTTTTTTGACTTTTTTTGTCAAATAGGCTTGTGAGAAATTAATTTTATTCATATGCCTGTCATGAGTAAAGAGGCTACAAATAACTTTCAATAAAAAACTCAAATATCTGTTAAAATTAATCACACAAAATTATATCATATTTCAGGGTGGAAAGATATTCGAAAATGTTTCAAAAATGCTAAAGGGAGTTAAGCACCTAATTCACTCATGTTAAGATTTAAAGATAATATGAATTTATTTTATGTTAGGTACTGAAACATACTGTTTTAAGTATTTCTTTGTTAATTTTCTTTGTTTTCTAAAATGTTCTTAGATATTTAGGTTTATTCGTAATACACTTGGGCAGAAGAATTTGGCATCCAAAACCTTGGTGGATGAAAGATTTCTCATTTAATTAAGAAGACAAAAAACTTTGTTGAGGAGTTAATCATGGAAATTATGTCCACGATCAAAGCACCTCTGACCTGCACATTAATTGTCATGTACTTTTCAATAATAATAATGTAATGGTTTTGAAATTTATCATTTTTTATATTCTGTGCTATTAAGCTTTATTCTTGTGGTTTTATAAATATTTTTTTAATTTGTGAACACTAAGCCATAGGCCTTTAAAAGAAAAGTTACATGAAAATAAGGCAGGAGTAAATTTACTCTTGTTATTATTAGAATAAGATAAAAATTATTTAATGGCTTTTGGTAAGATATGGACCGCTCACTTAGAGGCAATAATTTGAGCATTCTGGTTCACAGGAGAGGTTGTCAACTCTTAAGTTGTCTGAAAATCCCTTAAATCTTTTTTCTTCTTTTTTTTTTTTTCTAATTTATTTTGAGGTATATTGTTTAGCAAACCAATTTCCGATTTTACACAGCACAGGATTTTTTCTGGATTAAGTTAATATTTCAAGAGGACTTTTTAAAATTCATTTATTTACAGCGACTCCAACTTGAAATTTTAACTTTTCTTTATTGTGTCATAGTGTCGTATGCTTTTGTCTCTTCTCTTGGAGTTTATAATTGTTTTTCTTGGGTGTGGACTACACATGACAAAGTTTCCTTGTGTTTGAGATACAGCAGAGTTACAGCGATGCAGAAAAACAGGCTAGTTATGATAGATTAGAGGAGATGGTGATGGGTATTTGGGGTTTGTTCCTGTTCTGTCATCTAATGCGAGATGCCCAGGGAAATACAGTAACTCTTCTGTGCTGTTTCCACACAAGTGAAATAGAAGCAATTGTTCTTATCCTTTTAGAAGCGTTTTCACAGGTGCCTATATATGCTTATGTACCTCTGTCTCTTTTAACTTTCTGGCTTTGTTATCTTTAGATGCAACACAGAGACCGTAATCATTTTACTGTCATCATATTTTTGAAATTTAGACAAGTTAATAATTATTCAAGTGCCACTTATTAAGTGTTAAGGGAGATTACGAATGGCCTTCAAAACACCTTAAAGTGAGGTGTCTACCTCCCATTTGTATCTCTGAAAAGCCTCCCTACCTTTTTTAAAATTATGTTTTTCAGTAAATGGTTAAACATGAATAGTGTTTGCTGTTTTTATAGCTGTTACTTGTCTTTAGATAATTCAACAAGGGACTTTAACCAGCAAAACCACCATAACACTGTAAGTCAAGGTTAGCATGCTTATTCTGAAACAGACTGAGGACATGAGTAGTTGGACCTAGCAAATTTCCAACGCAGACATGCTTATCTGAATGGAAGCAGCATGGTATTTCAGGTATTTCTTGGCTTCATAAAGAGGAACATGTTCTCATGTTGATATCATATCGTATCATGATATTAAACTTACAGTAAAGTGGACATAAATCTCAGGGTCACTATTGCTCTAATGCATTTTGGTGTTGCAAAACCCGTGTAGCTTGCTAGTCCAGTTTAGTTGCTGTTAACTGATAGAATGTGTCTGCCAGGAAGGCTATAACAAGGCAGATAACTGAAGAGTTGATTTTCAGCGGGACATCCATTTATTAATATGCAGTTTAGCATAGGCACTTCCACGTCATGCTTTCCTTATTTTTGTCTGCGTATGTGCGCAATTCTTAGTTTGTTGGTGCACACTATGCCTCAAAAAAGGTGTGAATACGAAACTTCCAATAGAGTCCACTATAAATAAAATCAAGGTTGCTGCCTTTATAGTGAATGTAGTAATTAAAGTGTCCATTAGGTTCTGGATCTGTTAAAACAGCCAAAATTCATGTTTCCACTGAGTACCATGGCTGTATGACTTCATCAGTTGTGAGGTTTCTGCCATATTTCTTGTCAGTGATCTACGGAGTGCCAAAACTGTAAACTAAGCAAAGGAGCTATCTGGAAAACGGTCTGCAGTAGTTACGCTCACATGATGTCTGTGTATTTCTTTGGTTGATATCTTTGCATAGCTTAACTAAACTTAACTAAACTTGCCAGATTTTACAAGTCCTACTGAAATGTCAGTGTACAAAAGGAAATACAATCTTTCTCATGTGGCCACATTTATTCAAGATGACTGATGTGACTAAAGGGGTGTAGAAAGTTGCTGTGGTCCATAAATGAGCAAGTATGACCCTTACGAATTACCCTAATACAAGTCTTTTCTGACTGTCACTTTCCAGCAATAGTACTGCGCATCATTGTCACTGGTAACAGGCACGAGCTGTTTCTCTGTGTCAGTTCCGTTGATGTGTCCATAGTCGTGAAGTTATTCTAGGGAACAGAACCACACTGCAAACATACCTGTTCCAGAATGGTCTGATTGGTGATCAACTTCAGTCATAATAACTAAAACGTAGTAACCAGACCTGGGTAAATCAGGGAATGTCTGCAAGCAAAATGAAGGTGCGACTGTGCCATCTGTAGACACAGGGGTGTAGTTTTCAGTTAGTTCAGTACCAGCTGAAATGGAGATGTTTCAGCACATGGGCCCTCACTCTGTAACCTATTCCCAATGCTTTTGCTAACCAGGTACACCTTTCCATGCAAAAATCATGCTTTGAGATTGCTTTAGATATGCCTTGAATTATCTGCTGCTCAAAGGTCATGTGAAAGCTTTAATGACCTTGCAATTTGCAAGAACTTCTGCTAAAGGCAGCTCTTGTTACAGATAAATGATAAATTAATCTAAAAATGTCCTGTCAAAACAGTTCAGTTGCTTGGTCCTCTTTTTTTCCTCAGTGCACACTCTACTCTGTTGTGTTTTATTTTTCAAGGTCATTTATCTAAAATGTTAATATAGCTCACATAGGCACTCTAAATGATTTAGGAAATAATTACAGGAGTCAAAAGCTCCAGGAATTTGGAGAAGCTTTTCTTCATCCTTGCTGTCCAATGAACACTTGAAACGGGTTGACTGCGCTTTGTTCTCCTATTACTTGATATTTGTTCAAGAAATAGCTCTTGTGATTCTATTTCCAACTTAATGTTCTTCCTTTTTTAAAATCAATGTGCAGCTACGTCTTTCAAGTTTCAAAATGTTGTATTTAATCCCACGGCATTTCAAATTTTCATATCCGTCCCTCTGAGCAATAAAAAATTTTCAAGGATCGTAGAAGTTTTTTTGCACTTGTTAAATCAGTTGACCCAAGTCTACAACACACTTTTCCTTCCATGACCATGAGAGGTTTCGGAGCAGGGCAGGAGGCTCTGGCTCTGCCATACAGAGAAGCTCTGTCAGGACAAGCATAAGAAAGGGATTTTGCAGTCGGTGTGGCAACGAAGGGTATGGTTTGGGGTAATTGCCGCTGATGGAATGAGATGGAATGAGATGGTTGCTTTTTGCTGAGCTTCTTACGGGTTAGATGCCAAAATAATTCATTCTACAAATAATTATAACTCGTATATACAGACAAGGTACAATAATTTCAAAAATATATTTAAAATTCACAGGTTTCATTTACTAGTGAGGACTTGGTTAATTTGTATTTTACTACAACATCCATTTTAATGGTAGTGGCGGGTGTGTGATTGAGGGAAATCGTACCAGAGGTGAGAAGCGCAACTGGCACGGTGCTCAAAATTTCACCCTGCCCATCCAACTGCTGCAGCCTGGGCAGCACAGCGATGGCATCCAAACCACGCTCAGGGGGGTTCTGTTTGTTGTCAGCCTGAAAGGGAGTGTTTGAGCAGCAGGTGACTAAGGGAGGGTGACATTGTGGTACACTCCTACGAAAATCACAAGTAAGCTGGGATGGCAGAAGGAGGTAACTATCAAACCTCTCAAAACCGGTCTCCTTCAATAACACCTGCTTTCCCCTACGTGTCTTCTTTTCTCTAGCCAGGATCCCAGTATCACACCCTTTTCTTCGGTACTTTTTCACCATTTAAAAGCACTATTCCCCTGTCCCTCTCCTTTGCCTCCTACCTCACCCCACCACCTTCATTCTGGCTGTGCTCACAGCCCGGAAGGCCAACCATATCCTGGGCTGCATCAAAAGCAGCGTGGCCAGCAGGGCGAGGGAGGTGATTCTGCTCTTCTACTCCGCTGTGGTGAGACCCCACCTGGAGTACTGCATCCAGCTCTGGAGCTCCCAACATACGAAGGACATGGGCCTATTGGAGCATGTCCAGAGGAGGGCCACGAAGATGATCAGAGGGCTGGAGCACCTCTCCTATGAGGAGAGGCTGAGAGAGTTGGGGTTGTTCAGCCTGGAGAAGAGAAGGCTCCAGGGAGACCTTATAGCAGCCTTCCAGTACTTAAAGGAGTACTTTCCTGTACTCCTACAGGAAAGATGGGGGGGGGGACTTTTTACAAGGGCATGTAGTAACAGGACAAGGGGTAATGGCTTCAAACTGGAAGAGGGTAGATTTCGATTAGATATTAGGAAGAAATTCTTTACTGTGAGAGTGGTGAGGGACTGGAACAGGTTTCCCAGAGAAGTTGTGGCTGCCCCATCCCTGGAGGTGTTTAAGGTCAGGTTGGATGGGGCTTTGAGCAACCTGGTCTAGTGGGAGGTGTCCCTGCCCAGGGCAGGGGGGTTGGAACTAGATGATCTTCAAGGTCCCTTCCATCCTAAACCATTCCGTGATTCAGCTGAGCGCAGATCCTGCCCCTGCCTTCCCGCCGGCGGGTCTGGCAGCAGGGCTGTGTGCTGGGGCAGCTGCTGCCCATCACCGCTCCCCCGGCAAACGAGGGAAACACAGTCCAGCAGGCCAGGGCTGAGGGGAGGTGGCCTTTGCAGGAGAATGCTGCCAAGCTGGGTGGCAATGGATTGCGTGCCAAGGTGTGCCTCGGGGTAGCAGCACAGGTTCTTTGGTGAGAAGAATGAAGATCCAAACATAGCAGTAGAAATCAGTTTAAAAGCATGACGTCCCAACTTCCTTCTATGTCTAAAAGGAAGAAGGAAAGAAACCAAGGCACCTCCAGACAAACTGCTCTTTGAGCACTGGCTTCCTCCAGCTTTGCCTCCTTTATTGTCTACGTACCATCTCCACCCCAGCACTCCCAGCTCCCTCCCGTGACTCTTACCACACCACAGCAGATGGATGACACCTGACACAGCTGCCTTGAAAAAGCCACCGTCCTCGCTGGCCCGCCCCTGGCTGCCAAAGGCATGGGGGCCAGGCTGTCACCCTGCAGGCAGGATGGCTGAGCTGCTGCCAGCCTCCATGGGCAGAAGGACACGGACAGCTCTGCGCTCCGGTGCCCATGGGGAGGACCTGGATCCACAGCTCGGGCTGGGGATCGCGGAGCCTGAGGGATGTTCTGCAGGAAACCCCACAGGAGATGCATTTGCCTCTCTAAGACAAATGTTTCCATCTTATCCTGGCAGAGCTTCAGTAAGCCTTGATGGTCCACAGCCCTGACCATCTGTGTCCCCCTCTGATCCAGACTGCTTTACCGACCTACTGGTGCTGCTCGAGACTTGTCACCCCCTTGGTTTTCCCAGGTGACCTCTCTCACAGCAGGAGTAGCTGTAAGCCTGGCAGCGGGGGAGACATGAGGCAGCCCTTGGGGTTAATTAGGAAATATTTGACATTTAAAGCTCACCTTGGAAGAGCTCTGCAGCTGGGTGGCTCTGCAGGCATCAGGAGGCAGCACCGCATTAGCTGCCATTGAGAATTTCCATTTGAACGTTCAGAATTGTTCTTTTTTTTTTAATCTGTGAAAGCTGAGCCCACACCAGACAGTCTTCTCACAACCCGTGGTGTTCACGGGATCAAAGCAGAGGCTACACCTAAGCAGCAGAGGGAAGGAACCGCATTTGTCACAGCACAAAAGCAGTTATGTCGAGAAAACACACAACAGTTAAGAGGCAGATCTAGGCGCTTTCTTTTTTTTTTTTCTTTTTCTCTGCATAAGTACCTGCTATTACAGCAGTTATCGAATTTCCATGTTACGGCTCTGCGCATCAGGGTGGCAGAAAGGCTCACGCAGTATGGAAAAAGCCGAAATGAAAAGACACGACCTGTAACCCCATGGTGTCCGTGACCTTTTCACCCTGGTTTACAACTGCAGGAAAATAATCCCCTTCAAATCACGCAAAAAAAAAAAAGTCTCCAGTTCTTCCTGCAAATGCTGAATGGAGATATTTGCTTTTGGCTTTGCCTGATCCCTGGGACAAGAAGAGTTGCACCAACCCCCCTCCCGAGCAAACAGCTCTCCCGGAGCCGGGCCTGATCCCCCTTCGGGGACAGCCCAGCTGGGACAAACCCATTTTGCTCCTTCGCATGCCACCATTTTTCCCAAATCCTTTCCAGGGCCGTGGAGCTGTTGGGGCACCGTGGGGGCCAGCACCCCACTCCGCAGCCTCTTGGAGGACGGATCTGGGAGCTGGCTTTGGGGCACAGCCCCAGGCTGCCACCCCACCTACACGGGCTCTTCTCCTCACCTCTTTGTTTCAAGGCCCACCGGGGTCAGCAGAGAGCCAACATCCCCCCAGAAATCTTGGCAAATCTTGGCAAATGCGGGAGTTATGCTGATGTCTTTATGTTTAATAACAGCTGTGCTGAAAGCTCAGTATTTATTACATTACACTGGAAGGTCGGAGCAGACGTGATGCCAGGAGAGGGACCTCCCAGGTGTTTGTTTCTCCTAAAAGCATACTTTCTGTTTGTTTCACGGTTTGAGAGAGAGTGCGCTTTTTCCTGGGAAGGAAAAGGCTGCGTTTCCCATTTTCAACATTTCCTTTCCTTTTGGGTGTATGAGCGTAAAGATCTGAGCTTCACCATCGAAAACGTTGCTTATCTGTACTTTGTATGCAGTAGTTCTCCCTACAAACACTGGAAAATATTACCACGTGGTCAGACACACGATGGGACGGACATGCAGACAGCGTTCTCTGTCGAGATTGCTGGGCAGAGGTGGGCAGTGTGATGGGGCAGCCAAGCTCAGCGCACAGCTGGGCCCCGCAGCATCCCAAACCAGCAGGGACAGGAAGACGTCCCTCTCCGTAGGGATGGAGACAAAGCCTGACAAATTCCTCTGGGTAGAAATGACTATGGTTCTCAAAAAAAAAAAAAAAAAAAGAAAAAAAAAAAAAAAAAAGAAAAAAAAAAAAAAAAAAGAAAGAAAGAAAAAAGAGAGAGAACATGGCTGCCCGGTTTGCACAGGCAGCTGCAGCTCTTGTTCCTGACTAACACCGATCTTCATAGAATCATCATAGAATGGTTTAGGTTGGAAAGGACCTTGAAGATCATCGAGTTCCAACCCCCCTGCCATGGGCAGGGACACCTCCCACTAGACCAGGCTGCCCAAGGCCACGTCCAGCCTGGCCTTGAACACCTCCAGGGATGGGGCCTCAACAACTTCTCTGGGCAACCTGTTCCAGTGCCTTACCACCCTCAAAGTGAAAAATGTCTTCCTAATGTTCAATCTAAACTTGCCCTCTTCCAGTTTGAAGCCATTCCCCCTCATCCTATCACTATATGGCCTAGTAAAAAGTACTTCCCCAGCTCTCCTGTAGGCCCCCTTTAGGTACTGGAAGGCCGCAATAAGGTCTCCCCGGAGCCTTCTCTTCTCCAGGCTGAACAACCCCAACTCTTTCAGCCTCTCCTCATAGGAGAGGTGCTCCAGCCCTCGGATCATCTTATTGTGTGTTATTTGCCTCACATGGCATCCTGCCTTCCGATTTGCAGAGAGCCGGGCAATATGTTGTTTGGAAGGCAAAACACTGAATCGCTTTGAAGGCTGGAGATGCTGTGACAGGTGCCAGGGATTTGTGACGGGAAAGAGCTGGATCTGAGACCTGTGGGTCAGGACCACCTGGTCTGGCAACAGAAAGAGCAGGTCCCTACAGTGATGATGCTCCATGGTTTGCAGCCGCAGCTGCGACACCCCCTTTATACGGGCTGCTGTAACAGAGGGTCGGCTGCTATCAGCGGGGGGGTTTTGCTTCCTCACCCCAAATACTGCGAGCAAACTGCAATTTCCTCACCCTCTTTGGCTGTTTAGAGCTAGCACTGCTCCCCAGTGGCTTGTTTCCAACACGATGAATAAATGCAGAGCCATGCTTCGATGACACACTTCTTGGAAATAATAACATTCATTGCCCATCCTCACCAGATGTCAAGCCAGAAGAGACCATGAGGTAACGGAGCGTCTCTTGCTGGTGCCACCCTGGTGCTCTTGGCTCCTCCGACCCAGCCCTCCCGGTTCCCCACCGTTGGTCATCAAGGGCAAACGATGCAGCCTCAGCAACCATTACCGGGGCAGGGCCGGGACTCTTAAAGATGCAATTAAGAAGCAGACGCGTTTAAGTGTATCTAGATGGAGGAACAGAAAGGAGTTGATCCCCTCTGGGGAACAGCTTTTGTTTCCTGAGGCTTTCAGCTTTCGCAGCTTCCCCTTTCTCTCCAGGGCCACTTGGTTGCAGCTGCTTTGACTGGGAGAGCTTGAACTGGATGCAGCAGGCAAAAGCAGCACTTAGAGAATCTGGGAAGCTTAAACATCCCCCCCACCACCACCACCCCAGTCATTGTCATGCCACTGGTAGTTATAAAAGCTTTACTGGAAACAACAGCGTATAATTAGAGGAGGTGGATGTTTCCACATTCTGTGCCTGTGTATGTGCTGGAGTGCAAAATCCTGGCTGCTTTTCACACCCCTTGTCAGTCTCCCAGCTCGGGGAGGGTGTAATAAGCACCTGCAAGAGGAGAGATTCAGCTCTGTGCTGAGAAATAAACACCCGCAGACATCAGCTCACAGCTGGGAAGGTGCCCTGGTCCCTAACACCGTCCGTGCAGCCGCGTTGAGGTGGATCTCAATGGGCAAGTGGCTTGGAGGGTTGTTGGTAAGCAAGGACCCCTGGCAGCGTTTGCTGCCCCACAGGGCCAGGACGATTCTGGTGCTACCAGGTGAAGGAGAGGAACAGCATCAGCTCAGGTCCATCAGCTCTTCTGGCTGTTCTTTTGCACCGCACAGGAAAGACAAGGCAGACTGTTCTCGTGTGCTCCTTCTCTGCAGCCCCTTTGCCGCGAGAAGAGTGTGCAGTAACACGCGGTATTGCCGCCATCGCTGGCTGGCTGCAATCTGCCCACCTGACATGCACTGAGCTGGGATGAGTGAGGGACCCAAAGTTGATGTGGCAGGGACACTTGCCCTGTGATGACACCTTCTCACACAGTTTTGTATTCAGACTTTAGCCAGAAATCACCAGACAGATTCCCTTGTCCCAGCAAATATGGCATTTCTTGAGAAAGGTGCCTACAGTCCTGGATGTTGCCATCTGTAAGCTTTTCCCTGTGTGACAAAGGCTTAGGAGAACCACGGTCTCCTGGCACCTAGGAGTCTGGATTCTCAACACTGGACCCACTGGTGCTCCTGTGTGACCCCTGGGCTCCCTCTTGGATGTGTGGCTACGTGCTTGGCTACGTGCGTGTGCCCCACCAAGACAGCCTGATGTGCTTCCCCAGGGAGCCCTGGGGTCTCTGCAGTCACCCCCAGAGTGAATGAGGGACCTTTGGTGAACCACCAACCCTCCCAGTTCGTAAGCAATCACAGAACCATAAATTGGTTTGGGTTGGAAAGGACCTTCAAAGACCATTATGTCCAGCCCCCCCTGCCATGGGCAGGGACATCTTCCACTAGATCGGGTTGCCCAAATTCCTGTCCAGCCTGGCCTTGAACAATTCCAGGGATGGGGCATCCACAATTTCCCTGGGCAACCTGTTCCAGTGTCTCACACTCCAACTCTGACTCGTGACTCTGCACCTGGGTTTACTCCTGCATGAGAAAAAACACTTTTCTGAACAAGTTGCTCCTGCCAAGCTCCTCTCTGCTGAACGCCAGTTACACTGGAGAGCATCTGCTTCAAGAACAATTCAGGCTGAATTTTTCACTCGGAGTGAAACCAGCAGAAGTTGCATGCACAAAGTGAAAAGCCTCCCGTGATGTGGTAAACAGCAAGGGAAAGTGTGTGCGCGTGTCGGCTTGAGGGGAAGACAGTGTATCTGTGGTCCCTCCTGACAAACAGTGAAACCATCTGGAGCTCCTGCTAAGAAACAGGGAAACTCGGCCGCCTCTCCACGGGACATTGTAACAGGCCAAATCTCCTTAGTTACAAGCACTCTGAAGCAAAGTTTAAGGAAAGATGTATTTATTGAGAGAAGATTTCATTTTAGTTTAAGAACAGAAGCCAGTAGAAGGTATATGCATCTAAATAATACAACACCACCCAGCCTGCTGGGTAGGTTTGTCACTGAAGAGCCTATAACCCAGCCCTGAGACATCCTGAGGACTTCTCTTTTCCATCCCAGTTCATGGCTTTAGCCCAAGTTGCCCCTTGGGACGAGAGGCAGCCCCCAGCCCGTGCCCTCGCAGCCTCAGGCCAAGCCAGGTCCTCGCTCCACATGGCCCACTGTTGCGGGATTTTCCCAGGACAAGTGTCAGAAACCCTGTGGATGGCTGGGGACAACGCACAAGCTGCCCGCTGTGAGAGAAAAGCTCCTTTTCCCTCCCAGAGGCTCCCTGGGAGATGCCCCCTCCCCTGCTTCCCTGCAGGCTCCTGCTGGGAGGCAGGTGGGACCAGTAAGGGCACTGGGAGTCACTGGCACACGCAAATTTAACTCTCTGCAAAAGCACCTACACCACCAGCAAGGTGGGGAGTAGTGAGCACCTTCCTGCAGGGCTCCTGGCAGCGGGTCTGGGTATTCCCAAAGTGCTCTTTCCTCCCCCGAACCACCTCTGCAAACAAACCTGATGGCTCCCAGTGGGGTGGCCCCGCCAGAGGCTTAAAATCTAGCTCCCCCGGCCCCCGGGTGTTTGTAACCATTAGCCCAAGAGCCAGTAGGGTCCAATTATCCTCCTGGCCACAAGGCATTGCTTAAGAGTGTAAAGAAAGGCTGTAAGCAATCATAAAACTCCCCCAAAGCTCACATCCCTGTCCAAAGTCTGGTGATGCTGCAGCTCTCTGTCTCCCCTGCTGCCAAGGATTGATTCTAGCTGAAGGAAAGGGGAAATCGCCCTGTTTGCTTTGGCCGGTGACGCTGGGGCCTGGAAATGCTTTTCTCAAAAAAAACCCCACCAAGCAAGTGCTGAAACCCCACCGGTGGCCTGCTCCACCTCGCTGCCTCATAGCGCAGGCTCTCGCACCGTTTGCTCCCAAAATATTTCTTTTCAGGGTTAATTTCTGAGCGGGGGCAGGTACGCATGCTCCCGACCAACCACGCTCTTAATCAAACGCAATTTTCCTCTGGGTTTACACACGCGTAATGAAGGCTGTACTCGAGCCAAACCTGGAACAGAAATGTTTTAAACAACCTCCCTCTTTGTTTGCTCAGTCCCGGAGCAGTATTGACTTAAGAATATTGTCTTGCCAGTGACCTGCTAGCAAAAGTTTAAATTTCTTTCGCAACCTGGCGAGAAAAAGGGGGCCTCTCAGCGAAGCCCTTCCCCGGCGGCGGCACGGGTTCGCACCGGGCTCGCCGCAGCCCCGCTCCCCGGGCAGCCAGCTGTGCCCATTAATTCCGCTGGAAGGCTGCACCGGCCCATCGCAGGCGAATTGGGAGGGCTCTGGAAAAGCACGAAGCAGCACAGCTGGTAATTCCCCTTTCGCCTGTGCCTGAGCACGCAGGTTTAAATGAGATACAGCTCCAGAGAAGTGATTTTGGAAGGCTGAGCCGGTGCCGGAGCCCTGCTGGGGTCGGGCTGGCTCTTGGGTCAGGGGGCTGCACCCCCAAAACGCGGCAGAGAGCTGGCAGGGGCGATTTCACCACAGCCGGCATCTCTGGGAGCGTGTAAAAAATCTGGACAAAAGACACACCTCTATAAGCGGCGGGGGTTGAGGGAGGGAGGGTGTTTTCTGGCACCCCGTCCTCTCTCCTGCTGCTGCTCCCAGCGCAGCCGCAGCCGCGCTCCCGCACCCCCACACCGCCCGCCCCCATCCGAAACGGCCCTTTTGGCATCGAGGCGCCACGTTGGGATCAAACCCATTGCGCAGCGGCAGCTCTGCTGTCGGGCCGAGCTCTGCTCAGCGGGAAACTCCTCCTCGCCGCCGCAGGAAGAGGAGCCGGAGAGGCTCTGCCATGTCAGCCCGGCACCTGAGGGACAAAGAGCAGTTGTCACGCCGCTCTTGGACATGTCACTGGGGGTGGCTTGGCTGTCGCCTCAAACCCCTCTTTCCTCCTAAGCCCACAAGTCCACTCCTTCATCTTCTCTGAGGACATTTCCACACCGTACGCACCTGCCTATCCTAAACACCACATCCCTGCCTGTCACCGCACTGCAAAACACCGAATGTCCCCCTGCCTGCACGTCCCGCAGCAGGACAGATGCCAGCCCCGCAGTCTCTCTGCAGGGACAGGGCTGCCACCAGGAATGGGTGCTGCCAGGCAGCTCTGGCTACCACCACCCCACGCTCGGCTGCTGACAGAAGTCGGGTTGGACAAAGACGGGCTTTTTCTCGGATAGAAAGCAACTACAGGACCAACTTTGGCCCCGGGGAAATTCTGCATCCCAGGCTGATACAGGATTTTGTTTTTTCTCCTGGGATAGTGAGGGCTGGGGGGAGGACGGTAAAAAAGTCTGGGAACACAGCAGAAATGCCTCTTGAAGAAGTTTGCTGTTGTTTTCCAAAAATACCTGGGCTGAAGGCTGAAAGCATTGGTGGGGCAATTTAACTCAGGTGATGCCACTGCAGCACAGAGAGTTGGGGGTGCCGGCTGAGAACGGTGGCTGAAAGACCCCGAGCTCCCCAAATATTTTGCAAAGCGTTATATCACGTCTTTGCCATCAAACCTCTGCCGAGCACTTGGATACCCCTGGGCCAAGCCCGCCCTGCGCAGCCTGCTCTTGCACAGGGACAAGCTCTGGCCCAAACGCTGCCTTTCCCATGGCGACCCCAGCGCTGCCTTTCAATGCCGAGGCTTCTTCGAAGCGAACAAAACCGTGAACTCCTCTGACCACCCCGTCCACAAGCCGTGTTTCAGATTCTGCCACTGCTTGCTGCCGAGAGGATGATTTGGAGGCAGAGGCCAAAGGAAGAGCCTTCCACTTCTGCTCGTGACAACCTCTGTGTTGAACTCCAGACGAGTTTCCTCAAGTGTCCTAGAAAAGCAAAAAAGAGGTGTCTTAAAAGGACTTCAAAGCAACATGCATGGAATAGGCTCCGATGTTAGAGAGAGGTAAAAGTGAAAGTTATATACCTGCGAGGCCAGAGAATGGCAGATGAACAAATCTATTAAACACCACAAAGTATGAGGTTATAAAACTTCCCCCTGCCAGTAAGTGGCCTTAAATACTCACTATTTTATTTGTTATCATGAATTTGCTTATGTTTATTTATTTCAGCCTGCTCCATGCTGTGTCTCTGGCATGTCTTATTCTTACATCTTTCTTATTTCTCCTGTCCCCCCCTGTAACTCCACCCTGTCCTGTCCCTGCTCTCTGTGCCAAATGAGGGGGTTAAAGGGACAAAACAGCAGAACTGGTGCTTCCAATGGAGAAAGTGCGGTCCTGGAGCTAATTAAAACCAATCTCCCTGTAATTATCTCAAATTAATATTGCTTTTATAATGTTATGTCTACAATAATCAGAGCTAAAGCTGTTCTATGGTATTGTTATATGTATATGTTATATATATGTATTGTTACATGGAACAACATGCAAATCACACCAGGGCCATCAGCTTCCTATCACAGCCATCTAGATCTTATGAGATTTACTGAGAAAGGATGAACTGAGGCAGAATAGCTAGACATTACCAAAATTTTAGATCAATTATGATCAGAAATACACTTCCATGAAATCATATGCTGGGGCCATATACCCATCTGCGTACACATACATTCCCTGTTTATGCACTCGGACAATTCAGTGGTTAAAATCACATTTTTCTCACCCCCGGCATAGCAAAATGTAAATAGGCAACTTGTTTTGCTGCTCTGCTCTATACATCAGTGCCGAGCATCAGCCACAAAAGGGTCCAGGAGTCAGTGCTTAGCTGGCAATTTTGCCGATAATGCAGGAGGCAAAGCAGCCTGCTCGTTTCCAGCCACATCAACTCTGCTGACAGAAGTAAAAATGAGCTTTTGTCATTGTCAATAAACAAATTGGAAACTGCTCTGGAGATACACAAGCCCCAGTAGCCCCATTGCGTCAACAGGAGAAGAAGGGGAGGGCCAGGCCCTTCCAGCAGCCACTGTGGGAGATGAGAAGAAGGAGCCGTCTGCCTGTAACCCCACTCTTCTCCGGTCCTCGCCTCCTTTGAAGGCAGCTCATGGACCCTGACCACGCTCCCCGGGCATGGGGGGCTCACAGCTCACTTGCCCAGCTGACACTGGTCACTGCAGCTCTGCCAGGCTGTAACGTACATTCCACAGCTGGCGGGATTTTTTCCATCAAAACAACAGATTTTCACCAGAAAATGCCAGTTCATCAAAATCAGCATGCTTTGAACAAGCAGAGCAGCTTTTAATGAACTTCCAAGAAAAAAGAAACAGATTTTTTTTCTGTTTTTTTTTTTTCTGCCTCATTCCTTGCTGGTTTCTTGAGCTGCAGAGTCTCTTCCAGCACTCTTGCACCTGCGGCTCCTGGAGGCTCCTAATATTTCAGACTCTTTATTTTCCAGGTCTGGGAAGCCTGGAAACACCTAGCAGGAATAGGGCTTAGCTCCCTACAGCACAGGACAGAGCCTGGCATCCCAAAGGATACCATCTCACACCAAGGACATCAGGGTTCCCATGCCCACGCTCAAAGAACAAGGAGCCTGGACACATTGAAGAGGACTTGGATAACACAAAAGGAAATTTCTGGGGAAAAAGGAGGTTTACGGGAACACCAAACCCTAAACCAACCTAAACCACAGGATTTCCATTCAGGTCTCATACATGCCTACATGTTTATCCAAACTTCTTTTTGAAATGGGACATATGCTCGGCGGTCTGTGAGGAACAAACCCACCACTCGTCCTCCTATCACTGGGAAAGGAGAGTGCTCGGGGTTTGTAACTCTCCATCCCTTCCTCTCACTTGTTGCAGGAACTGCAGGTTTTCCTGCAGATTTCTTATAGGAAAATATATTTCCCTCAGTGCTGGCTTCACTGGATTGAGGGCACACGATTCATCCTTTTATCCAGGTGCTTATCTCTCCTGTGTTTGATGTTTATAAGAGCTATTTGCCGATGATTTCCAAGGTGTCGTAATAACAGGTGTTGCTTGTCTTATGTATGCCAGAGTGAAATTGCCTGTATGAGATCCAGAGATAGGGCAGAATAAGACATGTACAGCTTTGGCTATGGCTGTGATAGTCTCTTCTTCTTCTGAGTAGACCTTTCCTTCCACCACCCAGGGCAAGACGAGATGTCCAATTGAGCAGATGTTTTAAAACTGCTGGAGGGAGCAAAGGCTACTCTGCACGGTCCGAGGGCATTCCATACAAGGTGACAAGCCCACAGCCCTCATTTCCTTCCCCACACCAAGCTGTTCAGATGCCTTATCAGCACGGAGAACCCACAGCTCGGAGAGACCCGGTCTGCAGGACTCACACTCAACATGACCTTCAGGGGCATTTTGCAGAACTGCAGATACCTAACTCTGACAGACACACTTCCCAGCCCCCAAAGGGACCAGGCACACACTTATAACCTCCCTCTAAATTGTTTCCGTTGCTGTTTCTGGTTGATTACCTGTGGTTAAGAGTCTGCTTAGTTATAAGCACCAGCTTGAATTCCTCATTAACAACCATATCAGACACCCACACGTTCCTCCCAAGGTCTGGTTTAGCATCGTCTGATGCAGGTGTGAGCAAAGGAGCACCAGCTGCAAAGGGTGGTAGACCCCGAACTGAGAGCAGAGAAGGTGCCCCACAGCCCCGGCAGGATTTGAGGAAAGACAGTAAATACATCTCATTCCTTTTGCTTGCGGAAAGTAAAAGGAGTAAGTGACATGAGGAACAACAGACGAGGACATGAGGAAAGATGAGGGGTTTGAGGGGAGAAAAGGTTTCTCCTTGTCACTGCTGAGGCTTGGCACCTACAGCAGGGGTATCCTGGTTTGATGTATCACCCTATTTTCCTTACCATTACTTGATTACCAGACCTCGTTGCTTTAGTGCATTAAAAGCATCTGCCAACAAGGTTGTAGTATTGTGCCTCCAGCAGAAACAGCCAGAAATCCTCATCGTGTTCAGTGTGGCGCCTTTTTCTGGTCCATCAGAACCGTATGCAGCTCAGATGACCCTGCTTCCCTCTGTAACCAGGCGGCCACCCCCTCAGAAACAGAACGGGCACGAGAAATAGCATGTTTAGAAGAGGTTAGGATTCTATAAATGGAGAGATAAACACTCTGATTTGGGGAATGGCCCATCCTTTTTCCCACTCTGATGGACATAGACTTACTGAATTCGGAGACACACAACTGATCAGTCCTTCACCTCTTTCTCGTTGGCTGTCTGCTTTTGCCGGGTTTGTTGGTGGCAGAGCAAGTTCTGTGCTCAGCCGCTCACATCCAGATGTCATGACAGCTGATCAGCGCCGCGCACAGACACCTGAGCACAGAATGTGCCCCGCTTTACCGGCTGACCTCCAATTCCAGCACTATTTCACTCTTAGCCTCCTCAGATTTTCACTACGGGAAAATGTGGGTGCTCCTTCCACTGCTTTGGTTTTAATTAAAAACATGATTTTAACTCCACTCCTTATTTTGAAGAACTTGGTTAGCTTTAACTGAGCTAAACAGGCATTTATTCCTTTAAAATCTCCTTTTTTTTTTTTTTGTCATATGACTTTTCATCTTCTAATCACTCCATCAAAGCTTGAAAAATTACAGTTTTCCTACGGTCCATGTTTCAGATGAGGGCTCAATGCTAGTTTGCTACAGGGAATTAAATATAAAGGAAAGATGAAAGAGTAAATGCAGTCCTCTGTGTTCGATACAGAAGCCGACTGTGCTATTTCAAGGCATGTTTCAGACAGAGCCGTGCAAACTGATTTGGAAAGGAAAACTCAGCTGTAGGCTGAGAGAATCCGGTGCTAACTGCAGCGATGATATCTCTTTCTCTCTCTTAACTGAGCTTTATCAGAAAAACAGAAACATCCTTAATATTCCTACCACAAACCAGGCATGGATCCAAAAATATTTTACCTCTGAGTAACTGGGGAAATGAGCTTTTCCACCATGCATTCTACTCCAGTGACTCACCAAGCGGCTCAGCCCCCAGCGTAAAGCATCCCTGCACGGCGATCCGTCAGCAGCAATGCTCAGTCAAGCATGTGCCATCGCAGTTCACGGGCTGCAAGTAAACTGAAGACTCATTTCAGTACAGGTATGAAACGTATATTTCACTATGTCCACTGTGTAGATGTGATGTGCGTATAATCTCTGAGAGCTCAATTTTAATGTTGAAGCACGGTAAATGCTGGTTTTCCTTAATGTTCTACCAGTGTTGCATCGAATATTGTGTTCAAAACAAAGCCCTGTCCATGTCAGTTTATACTGGTTTGTCCCAAATGGCCAGTGGATCCCTTCTGCAAGATACACGCATGCCTTATTCCTGTCTGGGGAAAAAAAAAAAAAATCCCAGGAAAATGTTCACAGGACGAAGGTTGGCCCTGCCCCCTCTTGTGCTGCTGATGTGCCCTCCCACCCACTATCTCTGGAGAATAAAGCATATTTATTATTAAGGAAGAGATGCTGATTTTTTAACAAATCGCAGGGCAACACACACCTTTAAGCTCAAAAGTCACAGCTTGGTGATAGAGCGGAGCCAAGAGGAGAGGCAGACCCACTTCCCTCGCTCCCCCTTGCTTCTCCCCGGCGGTCGGTGGCTCCCCTCGCCCCAGCCCGGCAGCCCTCTGCTCCCCTCCGGGCAGGACTCAACTCACTGGACCAGCAGTACCTAATGCAATGAGAAAAAACTGAATAGTTCGCTATTTCCAGCTTTGGGGGTTGCTTTGTCCCAGCAAAGGGTCTGTGGATCATGACAGCAGGCACAAGGAAAGGGGTGGGGCTGCGGGTGAGAAATTCGGGTCACAGAAGGCAGGAGGGGAGCGAGGATGAATTCTTGCAGCCGTATTGCTAAGCCACTGCCCCGCTCTCTGCTCGGACCCCGAGCAGATGTTGCTGTCACCAGTGAGCACGGAGCAGACCCAGATGTGCCGCGTCCTCGTCAGCAGGGCGGTACGACCCGGCTCCCAATCCGCTTTGTACCGAGCCAGCAGCCTGAAGAAAAAAAAATCCTGAATCATTACCAATTATTCACGTGTCATTTTTGATGTGTTAGCAAACAGCTCATGGAGACAAGTTGTTCCGACAGTAAGACAGACACCTTGTCGTTCCTCGTCTAGAGGAGAAGGCATTCACTTTTCAGTACATATTACATGAAGTCCTTGACGATTCCTGCTTACCCACCACCACGTGAAGATCTGACCCAGACCACACAGAAGTCAACGTTAAGACCTGCTGACTCCAGTCACGCTGGGACCATTTTTTTTTGGTCAAAATAAATGCCAGTGTAATGCAGGTCTTTACACGTAATACATCCTTTACAAAAGGAAGTCATGGGCGTACCTGTTTATGGTGAATATTTTTGCAATGAATTTAAATGCCAAACTAAATTCCAAGGACTAAGCTGAAGTTATGCACAGAAGGTATGCCGGCTGGGAGCAGGAAGTGCCATGTTCCTCACTGGTTTTGGTGAAAACAAGAGAATGAAAAAAGTTCCCCCCCTCCCACATTTGCTCATTTTTAAATGAATGAGCAAGATCTTTC